>PIJE02000161.1:183781-238706 GCA_002895965.2 Coryphaenoides rupestris
ACGCTGGAACATCGGCGGGCCGGAGGGGTAAGCGTTTTCAAAGGGATTTGACCCTTTTAACATCACCGCATCGCTTTCAACAGGTGCACGTCGTCCCGGCTCTGCCGTCCGCCGTCGCGTGGGTCCGCTCTGTGTCCCCGCCCGACTCCCACAAGGAACACAACATATGCTTTAATTAAGCCCCGGTTGCGTGGACAACTTTTAGCGGTCTGGACTTCTTAAGATTTTACCAAAGGATTGAATAAAGATGAGGTAATTAAAGCAGTAATGTGGGCTATTGTGACGAATGCAAATAGACAGCGTGCCTTAACAACACTGCTGTGTTTTGTTGTTTCATTGTTTTAATGTAGCTGTTATTTATCCAGCTCCAAGTCCACGTGGGACCGACTCAGTCGCTGTCAGGCCCTGCTGCTGCTGCTGCTGCTGCTGCTGACATTGTGGATTCTGTCCCAGAATACATGCGCTCCCATTAGAATGAAACAAATGGCTAGGAGGACAGAGAACTAATTAGGCCCTCTAGCAGTTAAGAGAGATCCAATCTGCCTCAAAACACACGGGGCCCGGCGGGTGTTTTAGCACGTCTCTAACCTCTCTGTGTAGGTATACCGGTACCTTATCTGGGGTTAATTTGATGAATTTCGGCTTGTTATCTTCTCCCATATCGCCATGGCGATTCACAAAGCCCATTTTTTTTGTGGAAATCTTAGCCGGTGAATTGTCGAGGAGCCGTACTTACACATTCACACCACTGATATGATTTGTTCTTTATTGACGCGGCCTATAATTGCGTGGCATTTGAAAGCCATTCTCCGATGGTTAGTGTGTGCTTTATCGTGACCTTCACCTTTAGCGGCGGGATGTGGTCAACATGGCGCCTGGGCTGACACGGTCGTTATCAGCACCAACCGATCATTTATTAGCATTCACGCTCCGGAGCTTCCTGACGCAAACACAATCTGCTTCCGACTGGCCACCGCTCGCCTGGCAGCGGGCTATAGGTCAACTCTGTTACCACCGTGGGCACATTGAGGAATCCATGAATCCCAGTGTGCCTTCAACCTGTTCACTTTAGAGCAGAAATATGCAACGCAGTAAGACATCTGCACAGATGAGTCCTGGCGGCTTGTTCTTTGGCTTTCAGTTGTTCACTTGTTTGTTCCAAAAGCATTTCTTCTTGCTGGTTGGGTTTAGGTGTGTGGGCCACGTCACTCTGGAAAAGTGTTTTATAGAAATAGTGACGAAAGAAAGAAATTGTTCATACTGTGCAGGTTAGCAGATTTCTGCGATTGTCCTTTGCCGAGGTGCTTTTATGTTATATATGCGTTACATGTCTGTTAGTACACATTGTATGTGTTACGCATGTGTTGTGTATGTGTGATGTATGTGTTGTGTATGTGTGATGTATGTGTTGTGTATGTGTTGGTTATTTGTGTTGACCATGTTCAGGGTGAGCTGTGTGTTATGTGGTAAATTATACATAGAGCGTTATTTTCAGCCTTTTAAGTCAAGTTGTTTTTTGATGCCAGCTGATTGATTAAAAGCCGGCTCATCGAGCCTCTGTAGCCATCAGCACGCAGGATGAAACTCACAGGTGCTAATCCAAGACTCTTTCATGGCACCAACAGAGTTAAAATTGCATCAGAGTCAGCATCAATGTTTCAATCAATCTCTGTTCCGTTGCTATTATATCTTCCAAATCAGATGAAAGAGAGCAGAGGTGGGATCGGGGGGGGGGGGCGCATGCTCAGGACGCTGGGAAGAGAGAGACTCCACGACTGAACTGAACCTCGATCTGTGGAAAAAAGAGAAAGACGTGAAGTGTGTAGTATTAGCATTTAACCCGCGTCTAGAGGTCGCCACAGAGCCGCGTCCGGGGACTGAGACTGATCCTGAGGCTTCTGACCTTCAGCTTGCAGACCCTCACCCCGGCCTCGCTCCGTTCAGCTCACACGGACGTCGTTTTCTTTGTGGTCGCGCTGAAGAACCGGAGCTGTGTGTGTGTATACATGCATGCGTGCTGTGGACATGTTTTTGTCGTGAGCGGTTTGCTGGAACTAACGTCAAGTGTGATGAATGGGTTTCTAGTGGCTTTCGAGTGGAACACGCCAACACAATCTAAAACATTCACAAGTTCTCACCATCTTCCCGTCTGCCAAACAGATGAAAAGGGGTTGCCCCCGAGCCAGAGGTTTTACTGTGCCTCAGTGCATTCTACAGCTTTCATAAAGTCCAACAAATCAAGCCTGGAATCAGTTGGAACACGAGACGGAGCTGGGGGAAAGGAATGATCTCTTTTGTATCAACAAACTGCAATGAATGACTTGAGGAGCATCATTTCTTTGCTTTATGAGAACTGAAACGATTTGAGGAGCAGTGCTCATTATGAGAAACAGTGAAATATTGGAACACGAGACGGAGCTGGGGGAAAGGAATGATCTCTTTTGTATCAACAAACTGCAATGAATGACTTGAGGAGCATCATTTCTTTGCTTTATGAGAACTGAAACGATTTGAGGAGCAGTGCTCATTATGAGAAACAGTGAAATATAAACGCTAATAAATAAATGACGGTGTTGACGATGACACAGCGTACATCATAAAGACACGCTTTAACATGGGAAACATTATGAACCCTGTGCTTTCTGAAGAGGTGCCCCCCCCCCCCCCGAGACACCCTGCTGTGTTCTGCTGTTGAGGGGGAGAGGGGGTGTTTTCAACCATCCGTTATCTCTACTTTCTCTCCAGTCACTGACCTGCGGTACTCTGGCACCACAGACCTGTGCCTGTATCTCCCGTTGAGGCGTTGGTTGTGTCAGGCAGCAGCAGATAGCAGGAGCGCACGGCTTATTCCCTTGCACCTGTATTTCCTTCATCCATCTGGCAGCAGGTTATTTTTAACCACGCAGGATTTTTGGTTTGAGTCTTGACTCAAACCAAGGGGGAAAAAAAAACAAATCTCTAAGTTGAAACTTGTTCACACACACATTATTCTCGGTGACTTCCTGTAATTATTGGGTTTGTGGCACCTTTGAGGATAATAAGGTTGGAATTGAGTTATCTTTTGAAGTACACTGTGTGAAGCAGACCAGCGTTCCTTGACTTAAAATGGAAATGAGTCACCGTTATTAGTAGTGAACAGACAAAAAGAAAAATTAATGCTATGAAGTGCTGCAACACTTAAAACATTAGCGTGACAAACTATTCTATTCCAGCTCGATTCTATTCGCAGCGTGCAGTTTGTATCTGCTTGGTTCCGTGGTCACCAGGAGGATAGACATAGAGACATTTCTGAGCCACACATAAGCAGATGCATGCAGCGTGACCTACACCGCATGTAGGTCTATGCAGCATGTAGGTCTGCGCAGCATGTAGGTCTATGCAGCATGTAGGTCTATGCAGCATGTAGGTCTATGCAGCATGTATATGTACATAGGGATGCACCGATACCGATACCAGTATTCGGTATCGGTCCGATACTGTGCTCATGTACTCGTACTCGTACTCGTTAAAGTACTCCGATACAACCGCACCGATACCACTTTGGCAACGCAACGTTAACCTTGTAATATTCTTAGCCAAGGAATATTGAAATAAAGAGATGCAACCGAGTTGGCGTTTATGGATGTTTAATAGCAACGAGAGATCGCATGAGATCAGAACCGCGAATTAACGGAGCCCCCCCCCCATCAGAACCGCGAATTAACGGAGCCCCCCCCCCATCAGAACCGCGAATTAACGGAGCCCCCCCCCCCATCAGAACCGCGAATTAACGGAGCCCCCCCCCCCCCCATCAGAACCGCGAATTAACGGAGAACCCCCCCATCAGAACCGCGAATTAACGGAGCCCCCCCCCCACAGAGACGCTGACTCGGAGCCCAGCGTCTCACGGGAGCGTCATCATTGCGCATCCTTGGCGCAACATCTGTGATGTCCACCAATGTCCTAAACAACAACACGTCCTTGGTACCGAATATCCGACTGACGTATGTTGGATGGTTCTGAATAGGTTACATTTAATTGAAATTATTAATTATTAAATTATTAATTGAAGTTATATTTGTTTAATTTGTTCACAGTCAGAAAGTGAGGAACATCTGATTGAAAATAAAACATGTTTTCAAAGTCATTAGAACTGTAATGGTTTTATTAAGTACTCGGTATCGGTATTCGGTATCGGCAAGTACCCGGACTATAAGGCGCACCGGATTATAAGGCGCACTGTCAATGAACGGGTCTATTTTCATACATAAGGCGCACCGGATTATAAGGCGCACCGCATTATAAGGCGCATTAAGCAACACAAAACAGTCAGATAAATCGAACTTATTCAACTCATTCACAATAACTCTCAACATTGTTCAGTTGTAACACATAAAATACAAAACAATACACTCACTTTTTCAGTTCATTCCTCATCCACAAATCCATCAAATTCTTCATCTTCAGTCCTTATACACACACCATAATATTACCGGTATGTTGAAGCACAGTACGTATTACTCCGCAAGGCTAGTATTACGCCGCGGTAGCCGTAATGCGCCGACAATCCATCAAGTATTACTCCGCGGTAGCCGTAATGCGCCGACAATCCATCAAGTATTACTCCGCGGTAGCCGTAATGCGCCGACAATCCATTAAGCGGCGCTGCTTGACAGATTTTTGAGCGCCGTGTACCACATAAAATCGGTTCGAGGTTAATACATAAGGCGCACCGGATTATAAGGCGCACTGTCGATTTTTGAGAAAATTACAGGATTTTAAGTGCGCCTTATAGTCCGAAAAATACGGTACTCGGTATCGGTATTCGGTATCGGCAAGTACCCAAATGTAAGTACTTGTACTTGTACTCGGTCTGAAAAAAAGTGTCTACGCAGCATGTAGGTCTATGCAGCATGTAGGTCTACGCAGCATGTAGGTCTATGCAGCATGTAGGTCTATGCAGCATGTAGGTCTATGCAGCATGTAGGTCTACGCAGCATGTAGGTCTATGCATCATGTAGGTCTACGCAGCATGTAGGTCACGTCAGCGGTCTACACAGCATGTAGGACCACGCAGCATGTAGGTCTACGCAGCATGTAGGTCCATGCATCATGTAGGTCTATGCAGCATGTAGGTCTGCAGCATGTAGGTCTATGCAGCATGTAGGCCCATGCAGCATGTAGGTCTAGCTGCAGCATGTAGGCATGCAGCATGTAGGACTACGCAGCATGTAGGTCTACGCAGCATGTAGGTCTACGCAGCATGTAGGTATGCAGCATGTAGGTCTACGCAGCATGTAGGTCTACGCAGCATGTAGGTCTATGCAGCATGTAGGTCTACGCAGCATGTAGGTCTACGCAGCATGTAGGTCCGTGCAGCATGTAGGTCTACGCAGCATGTAGGTCTATGCAGCATGTAGGTCTGTGTAGGTCTTGCAGCATGTAGGTCTACGCAGCATGTAGGTCTACGCAGCATGTAGGTCCATGCAGCATGTAGGTCTACGCAGCATGTAGGTCTACGCAGCATGTAGGTCTATGCAGCATGTAGGTCTGTGCAGCATGTAGGTCTACGCAGCATGTAGGTCTATGCAGCATGTAGGTCTGTGCAGCATGTAGGTCTACGCAGCATGTAGGTCTATGCAGCATGTAGGTCTGTGCAGCATGTAGGTCTACGCAGCATGTAGGTCCGTGCAGCATGTAGGTCCGTGCATGGACAGGGGCCACAGTGTGTTTCAGTTTAACTGTCTGTGTCTCCTTAGCATGAAAACCAAGCAGAGCTGTTCTTGAGATCAGACACCAGTAAACACGGACCATGAAACCACAAGAGCAGTCGACGCTTAGATGTGGAATATATACGTATTGTGTGTGTGTGTGTGTGCGTGTGTGTGTGCGCGTGCGTGTGTCAGGTGTGTGTGCTTTGACGTGCAATTTAATGTGCAATTTGATGTGCTTTCAAGATGTTGCTCTATTTCATATAATTACCTTTTCATCAGTTGAACCGAGAACAATCACACTTTGCCACGTTTCCTTCACCTTGACCAGCTACTGTGCAGAGGTGTTAATGTTCATCAGTCTGGGATACACAAATATAGTCATTAAGTAAACCACCATCAACACCGTCAACGACGCATTAAATGCGACACTGTCGTTCAAAGCCTTTCTGAGAGTTATCTTCCTTTCTTCCTGAAGAGCACATTCCCTCAAAATCAACGTATTAGCAGCCATTGTTATCTTCTCACAAAAAATGAACGAAAGCGGCAAAGTGGTTTTCCTTTCGTTATCTCAGAGGACAAGGTCAGCCCTGACTTCCATCCGTCTTGTACGGAGTGTTCAGAGGACCGTCCACGTGTTCAGATCGTCCAGCCTACCGTGGGTTTACATGGTGGTGCTGTTCCACGTGTTCAGATCGTCCAGCCTACCGTGGGTTTACATGGTGGTGCTGTTCCACGTGTTCAGATCGTCCAGCCTACCGTGGGTTTACATGGTGGTGCTGTTCCACGTGTTCAGATCGTCCAGCCTACCGTGGGTTTACATGGTGGTGCTGTTCCACGTGTTCAGATCGTCCAGCCTACCGTGGGTTTACATGGTGGTGCTGTTCCACGTGTTCAGATCGTCCAGCCTACCGTAGGTTTACATGGTGGTGCTGTTCCATGTGTTCAGATCGTCCAGCCTACCGTGGGTTTACATGGAACATTGCAGACTTTTTCTTCAGCTTGTTTAAAGCAAAACATAATTTTAAATATATTTGTTTGGTCAATATTTACTCCACAGTCCAACACATTTTGATAATTCACATTAACATTGATTGATTAAAAGTCATTCGTGTAAAGGTTTCTGATGTTTTCATGTGCATACTAATAAGGACCATCCAAAGTGGCCCGTGGTTCCCGCTCCTAATCTCATTGCGCGCCGCAGAAGACGACGGGTCGGTCGGCATCGATCTGCGCGACGCGGCCTCTAATGGAACGCATCCCCGAGAACACGTGATCTCCCGCCTAATGTCTCGAAATTAATCCGTCGAATATTATGAGTCCTGCAGCCCGTTTATACGCTTTCATCCTTCTTGTCCGAAGACGGGATCCATCTATTAGCACTTAACTCACAAACTATTAGGCGCTGCAGTCGTCTCTCTGCGCGGCTCGTGGAGGGGAGCGAGCGAGCGACGTCGTTAGCGTCCGGCTGCCTCTCCTTCAATGGGGGGCCGTCGCTCACCGGCAATTAGAGCCGCGGAGAGACGAACGCTTTACTGAGGGCGTGTGGTGGTGTGTGTGTGTGTGTGAGAGAGAGAGAGAGTGTGTTGTGTGCGTGCATGCGTGTGTGTGTGTGTATGCGCGTGTATGACTGTGTGTGAGACGAGAGATGTTGTGAGTGTGAGCGTGCCTGCATGTGTGCATGTGTGGTGTCATGAGTGTGTGTGTGGTGTGTGTGTGTGTGTGTGTGTGTGTTGTGCGAGGAGAGAGTGTGTGTGTGTATGGTGCATGCATGGTGTGTGTGTGAGTGTGTATGCGTGTGTGTGTGTGAGAGTGTGTGTGGTTGTGCGTCGTGCGAGAGAGAGAGTGATGTGGTGCCTGTGTGTGGGTGCCGCGTGGTGTGTTGTATGTGAATGTGGTGTGCATGCGTTGTGTTTTGTGCAAGAGAGTGAGAGTGTGTGTGTGTGCGTCGTGTTGTGGTTTGTGCAAGAGAGTGAGAGTGTGTGTGGGTGCATGCGTGTGTGTGTGTTTGTGCAAGAGAGCGAGAGTGTGTGTGTGTGTGTGTATGTGTGTGAGTGCATGCGCGTGTTTGTGCAAGAGAGCGAGTGTGTGTGTGTGTGTGTGCGTGTGTGACAAGACAGACAGACAATCCACGAGAATCTATTCTGTGTTCAGCCTCTCCTCTGATGCCCAGGGTATCACGCTGATCACACGATCAAACTTGACCGGAAAATGGCACAGAATTGGAAGCACATGATTCACGGCTGGAGGGAACATACTTCCTACTGTTGTTACATATTTCATACCCACAATCACAACGTGTTTAAAAATGTACCTCTGATACGAACTACGCCTGTGCATCTCAGAGGCTGCAGTTGCCATGACGTCAAACAATGGCTTAATGGATGGCGGTTGAATCATTTCCTTGAGACGTCGACCATTAGGGACTCAATTAATAGCAAGGTGTGTGATGTGGAGTCGTTATGGCGATGGAGAGCCATCCGTCTTAGCGAGGGGTTGGCTTCTGAAGCCCCCTTTGCTTCTAATGATAGGTGCTGGAGGCCGGTACGGTCCGGTCTGGTCCCCGGCGACGCGCGCAGACGTGATGTGAGACCACAGCATCCGTCAACGAGCCGCTGGTCTCCGAAAGGGCACCGGGAACGTGTGGAGCGCTGAGTGATCCAAAACCCCCTCCCCCCCGCCGGACATCTTTCCACTTGTCAGCTGGAGATATGGCAAACATTACATCACCATTAGCAATGACCAAACAGCTGCTTCGGTCCAAGACCGAGCCCGCTGTGCACTGTAACACACACATACACACGGGCACACACACACACACACGCACACACACACACAGCACTCACCAAACCCAGCATCAGTTACATACTGGCACTGGATGCGGTTTGTTGTACCGTTTTGGCCGCTTCTATCCTGTCTGTGTCTGTAAAGAGCTTTTTATGTGCCGTGGTATCACTTTACAGGGTCTGTCTGTTTCTGTAAAAAGGGCCACACACCAACATCAAACCAGCATGCTTGTTTGTTAATAAACACCTGACGTAATGAAATATACACAATATATTAATATATACAACTATGGTATTGTATATTAACAGGTATAGTATTTTATAGTGTATATAGTAGGGATTAGGGAATGATACTGAGGGAAGCGAACACTCTCAGCAGCCTTCGCTGCAACAGTGAAGCTGCTAGCGTAGCCACTGGGAGGGAAGAAGCAATTTCCCCGCCCCACCGCGCCCCGCACCGCCCGCCCACCCAGACTCCGTGGACGGGCACATGGCTCCACGCGGCCCCCAGCAAATCGATTGGGGAAGGTGGAGGGAAGATGGAGAGAAGCCTCCGCGGCGCGACGGTGACACAGGGCCGCGGCGCAGGGCTCTGCGGCGCAGGGCTCTGTGGGCAGGTGTGTGTGTGCGCTGCTGCTGTGATTTATGCAAGGCGGGTCCAGCGGGGCCCCAGGAGCGCATATTGACTGTTTATTTCTCTGGGCTCAAGGCGACATGGGGCGGGGGGGGCGGTGCAGCTATTCTTTATTTGTGGACTCCAGATAAATTGAGCCCCCCAAGATGCAAAAGCACCAGACAGGGAGTCCGTTTTTTATTTTCTTTTTCTTTTTTAGTTTTTTCCCACCGCCCCCTTCCTCCCCCTCCACTCGGCGCTTTCGACAATAGCAGAGAGGGTGAAAAATAACATCTCAGTTGGTAAAGCTATTGATTTTGTCATTGCTCTTCACAGATATCTGTACACACGGGGACATCTTCATAACATTGGCTCCGCTTGGCCGTTTTATTCCTGGACACGGTGGCTCTCCCAGGGACGCCTGCTGCTGTTTATCGATGAACGGACGCCCACCGATCGTCCTGAAAGCAGCCGCTCACCTTGTTCTGGTGGGAGGTAGACACATGAGCCACGCAGGTTAATCAATGGTGCTTCTTGTATAGTATTTATAAACTATATGTATTATATCCACAACTACTATGCTATACAGTATTGTACTGTATAGGACAGTAGTGATGACTAACTATACGAGATATGGTATAGTATCGGTGAATATTTACATTTACATTTACACTTAGGGTATTTGGCGGGCACTTTTATCCAAAGTGACTTCCAAGGAATACATTTGTTGAAGGAGACAGCAATATATCGCTGTGGTACATAAAGATAAGAATAGAGCTGTTTTTGAACATTTATAGTTACGAGGTTTCATAATTGCTAAGTTAATAGCAATCATACTAAATATAGTATATTTCCAACTACTCTCCTTGTATAAATAGCGTGATTCTGGTAAAGTCCTCCTTCAGATATTTCCTCAGAAGTTAGTGTGATTAAGTACCATATCTATTTGGTTATATCCTCTTCATGTTTAACGCTGTACTCCTTTCGATACAAAACCTAGCTGTATATAGCTGGCATATTCTGGTGTAAAAGGTCCTTTTAAAATGTAACAGTTAACATATGAGGTCGAGTTACAGCAGTCAATGCGTGCATTGCATCAATATTCCATCAATACATAAATCATCAAATGGGACGTAATGTAGGATTTTACTTGAATCATCCTTTGAAAGGATTTAATAAATTACAATATAGTAACACACCTAATATATATCAGGGAGATTAGGCTCCTTGTTTTCTCTCCTTCAAGTTGCCCTCTAGCAGGAAATGCACACGGTGCTGTTAAGAAAACAAAATGTCCTCTACGGGTGTCATTGTGTTGAGCATTACGGGGGGAGAGACTGTGGCCCAGTGAGCCAGAACAAGCAATTATCAGGCGGCGGGGACGGGGTGTCCGCGTGAAGCCACATGCTGATATCACTGATGACAAAAACTAATACAATGAGGATTATGCATTATTGAATAATGAGGATTAGCAGGAGCTGCCCCCTTTTTCAACATTATCAATTCATATTTCACCTTTTACCTTTCTCTGTCTCTCTCTCTCTGTCTCTCACTCTCTCTCTCTCTCAGGCACACACTTTCATTCTCACTCTCTCTCTCCTATGTGTTTGCATTTTCTTTTAACATTTACCATGGTATATTTAGACGATGCCATGCAACACTTATGTTTTATTTATATATTTGCAAACACCATAAGAGCAGAATGCTATTAAAAACACTTTTATTGGAGCGTTTATCCAGTCATTTTAAATTCTCTCTGAGCAAAACTTTGCAGGGTTGTAATCACAAACATAGTTTGACATTAAGATAAACCAAGTGTGTCAAACTCAAAGTCACTTGGTGAGTCCAGTCGACTGATGTTTTAAATAATATATAATAATATATAAATATATTATAGTAAATAATACAGCAGCAGAAATGTGATTGATGCAGCCAGGAGGGTGAGATAAGCCCAATGACTTCTGCACTTCAAAGCAAACTCATTTAAATATTAAATGACGCTGTATAATTGATACGAAATAAGTGTTGGATGGCATTGGCTAAGTACTCTGTGGTAAATGTTAAACACAAACACAAACATATAGGAGAGAGAGACAGCAAGAGAGAGAGGGGGGGAGAGAGAGAGAAAGAGACAGAGAAAGGGAGAGAGAGAGAGAGAAAGAGAGAGAGATGGGGAGAGAGAGAGAGAGAGAGAGACCGAGATCGAGGGAAAAGCGTAAACATGATAAACACTAATTAGCAACTCTAATTGAAGTGCACTCTTAAGTAATTAGTAGGCAGAGAAAGTAGTATTGGCATTAATAAATAATTCTGACAACATGGGGAGCCCTCCCCAGTCCTACACACACACACACACACACACACACACACACACACACCACACACACACACACACACACACACACACACACACACACACACACACACACACACACACACACACACACACACACACACACACACACACACACACACACACACACACACATCGTGGTCTTCTTGCCACTATATCAATCTGTCACTCTCACAGACACTGTCTGGTTCAGAGCTGAGATAGATGGCTGGTAGTTTGTAATAGCCAGTCGTGAGTGGCCTGTCATGTCTGGACTACATACCAGACAAACCAACGCGGTGGGTCTCCACATGTTGCTATGTCCCTCTTGGTTCCTTCCATGCAGTTTGCATCCAACAGATTTTTTGGAGAAATAAATAATGTGCAGCTGTGGTTCAAACAACACGCTGGGCATGTGTTGGAATCATCTTTATGTTAATTGGCTATAATGAGTACATTCCTCTACAGTGTCTAATCAAAGCACTCGCTCTCGGCTTGGTAAGGTACGTTCAGACATTTCACAAATTACTTCTCCGCAGAGGACTCGCCGGTAGACCCAATCAAATAATTATAACTGGATGTGATGTAACATTTAGCGAACACGGTGGCAATATATCCCGTTCTCGATATCTGCCGTGAGCAGGCGAACGGGCAGATAACACGTCCGTCAAGTCACTCACCATTACTGTCACGGGCGCCCGGTGTTGGCGTCTGAAACTAAACATCCTGTCGCCGTGGTGATTAGAGTTTCTGTCAACGGCTTCGTTAGGAGACACGCGAAACAGAGGAGAGTAAACAAACCAACGGAGCATGCCCAGTAGAGCCCCCCCGACCGACACACACCTCCTCCTCACTTCTTCCAGAGTGCCTCAGCAGAGGGGCTCTGCTGCCCGGAACAACCCGTGGGTCTCTTGGGGAACAAAGGCAGCGTGACGATGCTTGTTTGGTGCTGCTGCTAGTTTGCTGCCCATAAGGAAAGCCTGTAAGGAGAGAAGCAGTTGACTTTAACGCAGGTCTGTCCTGTTTACTCATGGAGCACGTCCAGGTTTCCTGTGTTCTCAGGATAACGTGATTGTCTATGTGGAAAAACTGATATATATTTTTTTTTTCGTGAGACTTTTCTTTCCTCTCATTAATGTGCCAATGCTGCTTTCATCTGTGTGACTAAATTAAATTGGCTAATTTGCATGAGTTGTGTCTGCACTGCTTCGGCAAATAGAACACTGTTCCCTTGACGGATGCTGATTGGTTGGTTGGTTTGTTGGTTGGAGGTGGGCGTGGCCTATCGGAAATACCTCACCATTAAGTTGTCATTCATCACGGCTGAGGGGAAATATAAAAAAAAAATTATAAAATAAAAATGCTATCCCCGTCACACATGGTGGTGTAAAACTTGAGGGTTAGACAAGCATTTATGGATGTTCAGAGAATGTGTTTGTAATTTGTCATTTTTAAAATCTCTGATATATTTTCTTAATATTTTCAGAGTCATGAATAATGAGGATACTTTTTATGCAATTGCATACACAGAAAATGTCAAAGTGTCATATTCACAATCCATTCATTTCTACTATGGATCTGTATTTAGAAGCGGTTTATGGATTCTTGCAGGGTAGGGAGGAAAGGTGAGGTAAGGTAATGCACAGTAAGATGTGCTATGGTAGAGGTAAGGTAAAGGATGATATGGTAAGCTAAGGTAAAGTTAGGTAAGGTAATGTAGAGTCAGATCTGGTATGGTGTGGTGAAAGGTATGGTATGGTAGAGATAAGATAACGGTTTATATGGTAAGCTATGGTAATGGTAGGTAAGGTAATGTACATTAAGATGTGGTAAATTGACCATGTACTAGCGCGCTTATTCCCTGTACTTGTGTGAATATAAAGTCCACTATGATGAAAGGAGCACGGGAGGTTTTTAATATGAATACTAAATGATATGAAAATGAGAAAGCGTTAAAGGGCAGAGGGTGCAAATGATGCTGTCAGCGTGATGATCCACAAGCGCTGCTCTGACGTGGAGCGGCGCCGGTAATGTCGTGAGACCCGGGTCACCCCCGATGGACATGAGATAATGCACAGTGACACATGCAAATGTGATGATGACAACTTCTGATATGTTTCTCTTTCCCCCGCTCTGTAAAGAGAGTGAGAATCAAAACAGTATTAACTTCAAGGGGAAAGGAAAGAATTGTGAACATGTGTGAACACCCATTGGCTGTGTGTCCCTGGAGACACAGGCAACAACCTGCTGCCTTGCTCTCCAACGAGGCAGCATCCTTTGGAGCCAGTGTTTCTGTATGAAGTGTCCTGTAAAGAGTCTTGTTTGAGACAGACTTCCGGGGCAGCAAATGCATCCAAACACGACGGTTGACGCCAGTTACAACGGTTATATTACCACCGGTCTCCGGCCATTTGGACTAACTGCCTTTTTTTAATATAGATATTCAGTGACTAAACGGTCGATTTCTTGGTCGAAGTTTTTAAAAGATTTTAAAAGTCCATACAGCTCACATTTGTAGACACATTCGGGGGCTGTTGCTCACCGTTGATTTCTTGTTGTCGGGAACAGCGGTGGAGCGGCGGGTCGGACGCACGGGATTGTGGGATATCTTGACCAACGAAGGGAACGTCTGTGCTGCCTTCATAAGCCTGTCGAGTCGGAGGAGGCACCTCAGCAGGCAGCTGAGGCTTTTTTTTTTTGTGGAAATATTCGATTGAGACACCGCTTGACGCCTCCCTGTCTGCAGATGCTGCCTATTTAGCCGTGTTCAACTCTCACCGTGCCTCATGTGTCTACTGCCAAGTCAAACAGCAAACTATAGTGAGGAGAAAGAATAGAGACAGTCGAGAACGTAATGGAGCTTGATGTTGGTGGTATCAACTTAAGTTATTCAAGGCCCTTAAGGGGACGTGGCTTCATTATGTCCTGGAAAATTACGTTTTTATATATCGATGTTTGTGTTCATAGTAATTATGTGCAAATATACACAAAAAAAAACTATTGGTCACATAACATGTCAGGGTTTACACGGCTCAGCTGGGTAAACAAAGTAAATATTGTGGCATATGGTAAAGTGTGCAAAGCTTGATGGGAACACTGCAAATGCAGAGACAGGAGAACCAGGCCAGTCCCCAAGACACCACCCGACTGCTCCCGACCAGCCGGCTGCAGCCTTGCGCGGTTGACACCGCCGTCGGTGTATGAATGGCCGCCGTGTAAGTGGGTGAATGTGAGGTAATGTAGACTACTTAGGATAAATGTGCTGTATAAATGCATTCCATTTACATTCCATTTTAATATGATGGGTGTTAATATGAGCGGGGACACACGTGACGCTGGACCGGGGACACGGGTGACGCTGGACCGGGGACACGGGTGACGCTGGAGCGGGGACACGGGTGACGCCGGAGCGGGGACACGGGTGACGCCGGAGCGAGGACACGGGTGACGCCGGAGCGAGGACACGGGTGACGCCGGAGCGAGGACACGGGTGACGCCGGAGCGGGGACACGGGTGACGCTGGAGCGAGGACACGGGTGACGCTGGAGCGGGGACACGGGTGACGCTGGAGCGGGGACACGGGTGACGCTGGAGCGAGGACACGGGTGACGCTGGAGCGGGGACACGGGTGACGCTGGAGCGAGGACACGGGTGACGCCGAAGCGGGGACACGTGCCGCTGGAGCGGGGACACGGGTGACGCTGGAGCGGGGACACGGGTGACGCTGGAGCGGGGACACGGGTGACGCTGGAGCGGGGACACGGGTGACGCTGGAGCGGGGACACGGGTGACGCTGGAGCGGGGACACGGGTGACGCTGGAGCGGGGACACGGGTGACGCTGGAGCGGGGACACGGGTGACGCTGGAGCGGGGACACGGGTGACGCTGGAGCGGGGACACGGGTGACGCTGGAGCGGGACACGGGTGACGCTGGAGCGGGGACACGGGTGACGCTGGAGCGGGGACACGGGTGACGCTGGAGCGGGACACGGGTGACGCTGGAGCGAGGACACGGGTGACGCTGGAGCGGGGACACGGGTGACGCTGGAGCGGGGACACGGGTGACGCTGGAGCGGGGACACGGGTGACGCTGGAGCGGGGACACGGGTGACGCTGGAGCGGGGACACGGGTGACGCTGGAGCGGGGACACGGGTGACGCTGGAGCGGGGACACGGGTGACGCTGGAGCGGGGACACGGGTGACGCCGGAGCGGGGACACGGGTGACGCCGGAGCGGGGACACGGGTGACGCCGGAGCGGGGACACGGGTGACGCCGGAGCGGGGACACGGGTGCGGGGAACCGGGCCCGGAACGGGGGACCCGGGCCCGACGCCCGGCCGCCCCGTGGACGCCGGAGCGGGACACGGTGACGCCGGAGCGGGGACACGGGTGACGCCGGAGCGGGGACACGGGTGACGCCGGAGCGGGGACACGTGGTGACGCCGGAGCGGGGACACGGGTGACGCCGGAGCTGAGGACACGGGCGACGCCGGAGCGGGGGACACGGGCGACGCCGGACCGGGGACACGGGCGACGCCGGGACCGGGGACACGGGCGACGCCGGGACCGGGGACACGGGCGACGCCGGAGCGGGGACACGGGCGACGCCGGAGCGGGGACACGGGTGACGCCGGAGCGGGGACACGGGTGACGCCGGACCGGGGACACGAGTGATGCCGGACCGGGGACACGGGTGACGCCGGAGCGGGGACACGGGTGACGCCGGAGCGGGGACACGGGTGACGCTGGAGCGGGGACACGGGAAGCTGGGTCGAAGCGGAGGTTCGCCAAACAGCCACAGGTACGGGCAGACAGGAATCGAGGTCAGGGACAGAAGGCTTTGGCGTGCTTCAGGAGACAGACAAGGTAGGTCGGGGGACAGGCAGGGTCGGCAACGAGTAATCGATCAGAGGATTGCTGGCGAGTCTTGAATGCATCGAGCGAAGATACAGTCTGGCAGCGAGTGTGTGGAAAGGAGGACTTCATATAGGAGGGGTAGTTGACGGGTGGAGGCGATGAGGCTGATGAGATGATGAGATGATGAGATTGAATGATTGCTTGACGGCGCGAGTGGAAACGTACAGAGTGTGGATCATGACAACTTAATTCTAATTCTAATTAGCCAGGATATTCAATGTCCCGTTCATTATACTAAAAGTGTCCACTCAAAAGCCACAACCAAAATCTCTTTTAAAAAACAAGCAAATCATATGCAATATTCTACTGACATATACCCAAAAAGGGAAGTAGTTTATTAGGTGTTGTACGCATGAATCGTATAGTTCTATTTTTTCTCCTCAATATTTTGGACCATCTTCTCTAATTAATTCATTAATTATCTCAAAGTGTTTACGAAGAACTCGGCGTGACACATTTCACCGAGGCAAGCAATCACCGGAGTGTTTTGGCGGGATTTATTTTAAGTATTGAAAGACAATTCTCCCTCCAATGTGGTAGCAAATCACCGCGCGCATTTTAATTGTACTTCAGCTGAAAAGTAATTTCACAGATACGTTCCTCGCTGAACAAGAGCGCTGTTTAGGACACAGCGATGACTCACCGATAAGCACAAGTATGACAGAAGACACAGACGGACTTGGCGTGTTTCTGTGTGTAGAAGACCGCTGCGTGGTTCACCGTCTCTCATCCCCGTAATGGGAGCTTGTCTTGATCAACCTGAATTAAAAACAGGCAGACCGTAACCCTAGAGCGACAGTCTGTTGCTGTCAGGAGGTCGGGCAGATATACCGGCGATGGGTTTTTGCAATTATAGCCGAAGAATGGGTCATTTGTTCTACAACAAGCTTGAGAGGGGGCAGCGATAAAATGCCGCAAGATAAAGCTAAATTGAAAGCTGAGGGAATTAATGTTTGAAATGACAATCACGGCTTTCCCTCATCTTGGTCTACTTATTACCATCTTGGTCTACTTATTACCCCCCCCCCCCCCCGCCCCCCCCGTGGCTCAGTCCAGAGATGTGATTATTGATGGCTGGGGGACCAAGGGGCTAATCAATGAGTTTTAATTTCAGAAAGTAAATTAAAATGTAAATGTATTGAATATAGTTCTTTGTTCTATCTACAACGGAGCACAATAAAGAGTCAACAAAGATGCCGTTTCCAAGTGATGGGTAATGATTTCGTAATTCAACAATTCATCGAAGCGTATTTTTATATTTTCAGTTAAACATAAAAGGCTGTCAGTGTGTCATTCTCACTTCTTTCTGTTAATGAATAAATATGAAAGAACATAAAGGGGGTCTTTGAAAGGAAGATGTCTTTGACTACACAACCTTGGAGTTAATTGGAAAATACGGGAAAAATTCGACCAGACCAGGCCAAAGAAAAAATCTCGATCTAATTAATTGTACATTTCACTAAGCCACTCAAATATTTCTTTGAACACACAAATATGACAAGAATGTGCCTCCCTCCAATGTTCTCTCTGCGTAGAATGAGAGGAGAAGCCTAATAAGCAGCTTGAAGCGGTACGATGCTGAAAGTAGCCATTCGATTATGATCAACGCTCCGTTATCGTCCAGCCAACACAACACCGGAACCCCTCAAGTACACAACACATCCTCCAGGTCACCGGGGAATGACTCTGACTCCTCGGTTGTTTGTGGCCCTGAGTGAGTTGAGAACACACAGTTTAATCAACTGCAAGGCCTGATCCCAGCCTGACTCACACCTCACACCCAGGGCCCCACGCAGGGCCTGGGATTGAGGTCCCCTGGGTTGCCGGAGAGGTGCAGGGCAGGTGCACGGTCACAGGCAGGCCGCGGGTTAATGAACACATCAAACAGCTTCCTGGGGTGTCTGGATGATTGGAGATCTTCCTGGAGGATCATTCTCCTAATCCCCCCGCACACACACACGTGCACAGCATTGCATGCACGTGTACACATGCACACCGTCCCATAACAGCCAATAACTGACAGAGACCCATCCCCTATCAGCCAATCACTGACAGAGACCCATCCCCTATCAGCCAATCACTGACAGAGACCCATCCCCTATCAGCCAATCACTGACAGAGACCCATCCCCTATCAGCCAATCACTGACAGAGACCCATCCCCTATCAGCCAATCACTGACAGAGACCCATCCCCTATCAGCCAATCACTGACAGAGACCTATCGCCTATCAGCCAATCACTGACAGAGACCCATCCCCAATCAGCCAATCACTGACAGAGACCTACCTATCAGCCAATCACTGACAGAGACTCTTCCCCAACCAGTCAATCACTGACAGAGACTCTTCCCCAACCAGCCAATCACTGACAGAGACTCTTCCCCAACCAGCCAATCAGAGAGACGTTCTCCATTAGGATTCTGCTCCGACACTTCGTGGCCTCCTCTGTAAGATTCTCTGAATTGTGAATGATGTGACAGGATTCTTTCAGGGTAGCCCCGGGTTTGGATGAGGGTCCGCCACAAGGCTTTGGCTAGGGTGACAGCTAGTGAGCACTGCCCAGCCATGTCTAGAGAACAAGTCTGTCATCATCAGAATGTACGGGTATTGATCCCCTGGCCTCCCCAATGACAGGTAATCAATAGCAATGGTCTCAAGTGGGTATGAGGTTACGATGGGGAGGAGTGGTGCCCTTACCTCTGGTCTTGTTGTGGAAACTAACATGTAATTTAGAGAATTCTTTGGAGAAGGAGAAGTCGAGGAGTCGGAAGTGGCAAAATTGCAAAGACCTTTATTACAACTTGCTACAGTTATAACAAAGGGAGGCCGGTCAGCTGAATGTCCTCCAGATCCCAACTCAAATCGATCTTATTATGGTTTTCCTTTGGTTACCTTAACACGCTCCTTTACACTCCCCTTAACACATGTATACACCCCTAATTATGTTATTACACTTGTTGGGCTCCCTCTGCTGGCGGCCCCTTAAATTGTCACTCAGGTTGTTCAAATGGGATTTCGCCAGAGGTGTTGACCCTCCACAGCTTGGTCGTCTACCATTATCCTTAAATAGTTTTTTTAAATCAAATGACCTTAAATAAGCTTTATCTATATTAGTAATTCTTTATACAGCATGTAGTCTGAAGTATTTTTTATAAAGAAAGATTAAACCATACTAAAATGAAAACAGAAATGATGAATAGACAGTTTGCAGACTTAAACACTACAATACAAATATTCTGATACTAAACAACTTAACGAACTGGAAATTCAAAGTTAGCAATAAGGCATCAATGATAGTAAGTAAAATTACCAACACTAACTTAATACTAAACATGAAGAGTAACAAAAAGATGTGTATTAGAAACTTATGATTAAGATTTAAAAACCCGGCCACCACATGGTGAGGTGTCTGGAGAAACAGGGGTGACAATACACATCCCTCACTCTTGTGATTCAGAGTCTTTTGATCTTTTCACATTCTCTCGTATGCTAACACATGTGATTGTGACCCCCTGGCTCCTTATGCTGGCGGCCCCTCAATTTGTTGATTGGCCGTCATGTCATGTCTATCATTTGTTTGGAGGAATGTTATCTTACAAGTCATAAATGTAACCGAGGCTCAGAGATTCTTTCCACACTTAAGTTACTCATATAACGCATATTCTTACAAGATGGCGACGATGTTTTGTGATACAATTCTCCCATAGTCTCGTCTTACTCTGGGCACACTGAGGGCAGCTGGCAGCCCATTCTCTGATGTCCTCTCCCAACTTTGGCCAGAAAAAGCTTTGTCGTAAGGCGGCCTCTGTACAGGCCGCACTCATGTGTCCAGTGGCCTTGTGGTACTGTTGCCAAAGGGTGCGGGTCCACATTGCTGGAACAACAATCTGCCTCAGCCTTTCGCCCGTGTGGCACTCCATAACCTCCCTTTGCAGGACCTCTGAGTCTAAGTGGAGTCGATTCCAGTCTCTTACAAGCCTCCTTGCCAGTGAGGGTGCCGCACTCTTCTCTTCAGCTCTTGGTAGCCTGCCCTGTTGAAGCAACTCACACACCTGACGCAAAGCGGGATCCTCCCACTGGCGTTCTTGCCATTCTTCACCATCCCATTGGGGTGCTCGGCTCTCTGGTGGGTCAATAGCGGTAGTCTGATTCACGCCCACCTTTTCCTCCTGTGGGACTCTAGACAAGACATCTGCATTTCTGTTAGCAACACCGGGTCTGTACTTGATATCAAACTGGAAATTTGCTAGTTGGGCTACCCAACTTTGCTCCACGGCGCCAAGGGTTGCAGTGTTCAGGTGAACCAAGGGGTTGTTATCGGTGAAGGCAGTGAAGTTGGCTCCCCACAGGTAATCCTTAAACTTTTCTGTGACAGCCCATTTGAGGGCAAGAAGCTCCAGCTTGAATGAGCTGTAGTTCTGATCATTCTTCTCTGGGGGCAGGAGGCTTCGACTAGCATTCGCTATTACTCGCTCCCTTCCCTCCTGTACCTGTGATAGGACAGCCCCCAGGCCCCCCAGGCTGGCATCGGTGTTCAGATGGAATGGTGTAGAGAAGTCGGCAAAGGCTAGTAGGGGGGCAGTGAGGAGGGCTTGTTTTAACCCTCCTGTTATATTCGTTTTTCTGTAACAGCCAAAATATTCCTGGGTCAATGTGACCCGGTGCAATTTTCATAAACCCCAAAATCCAGATTTTTTGTTTGTACATTGTTTGTACCTCTTATTACTATCAATTCAATCAATATCGAGTGCAATTGTGTTATTCACCTCTCACAGATCATGGTTCCATTAGGATAATTAACTTGTTTTTCACAAAAAATACACATTCAAAGATTTTTCTGTACATTGGAAAAACCTAGATATAAAATAGATTAGTTTTGCATAACATAACACTTTTTAAAAAAAATTGTAATATTCGAACTTTTTTTTTCTACATCAGGTGATGTTGATAAATAGAGATGAGACACCTCTTCTGTTCAGGGTCAAATTGACCCGTTCACTTAAAATCAAGCCAAATGAGTCATAAGGATTTTTATTGAAAGTAAATTAAAATGTAATGTATTTATATAGTTCTTTGTTCTATCGACAATGGAGCACAATAAAGAGTCAACAAAGATGCCGTTTCCAAGTGATGGGTAATGATTTCGTAATTCAACAATTCATCGAAGCGTATTTTATATTTTCAGTTAAACATAAAAGGCTGTCAGTGTGTCATTCTCACTTCTTTCTGTTAATGAATAAATATGAAAGAACATAAAGGGGGTCTTTGAAAGGAAGATGTCTTTGGACTACACAACCTTGGAGTTAATTGGAAAATACGGGAAAATTCGACCAGACCAGGCCAAAGAAAAAATCTCGATCTAATTAATTGTACATTTCACTAAGCCACTCAAATATTTCTTTGAACACACAAATACGACAAGAATGTGCCTCCCTCAATGTTCTCTCTGCGTAGAATGAGAGGAGAAGCCTAATAAGCAGCTTGAAGCGGTACGATGCTGAAAGTAGCCATTCGATTATGATCAACGCTCCGTTATCGTCCAGCCAACACAACACCGGAACCCCTCAAGTACACAACACATCCTCCAGGTCACCGGGGAATGACTCTGAACTCCTCGGCCCTGAGTTGAGTTGAGAACACACAGTTTAATCCAACTGCAAGGCCTGAATCCCCAAGCCCTGACTCACACCTCACACCCAGGGCACCCACGCAGGGCCTCGTGGGATGGAGGTCCCCTGGCGGTTGGCCGGAGAGGTGCAGGGCAGGTGCACGGTCACAGGCAGGCCGCGGAGTTAATGAACACATCAAACCCAGCTTCCCTGGGGTGTGCTGGATGATTTGGAGATCTTCCTGGAGGAATCGCATGCTCCTAATCCCCCAGCCACAACACACACCATGCACAGCATTTGCATGCACGTGTACACATGGCACACCCCGTCCCGATAACAGCCAATAACTGACAGAGACCCATCCCCTATCAGCGCCAATAACTGACAGAGACCCATCCCCTATCAGCCAATCACTGACAGAAGACCCGTCCCCTCATCAGCCAAATCACTGACAGAGACCCATCCCCTATCAGCCAATCACTGACAGAGACCCATCCCCTATCAGCCAATCCCTGACAGAGACCCATCCCCTATCAGCAATCCCTGACAGAAAACATATCGCCTATCAGCCAATCACTGACAGAGACCCATCCCCTATCAGCCAATCCCTGACAGAGACTCATCCCTATCAGCCAATCACTGACAGAGACTCATCCCCTATCAGCCAATCACTGACAGAGACTCATCCCCTATCAGCCAATCACTGTGAACACAGAAAGTAAACTCGTTCATGAAACATGATGTCATCCATAGCAATGGGGTCCACCCTGCCTTATCTCTTATCTTAAGAGTTCTCCCTCGAGTTCAAGTTAGTAAGAGTTAGTCACAGCAGCTTCGTGGATCAATTTTAAGGAAGCTCTTCGCTAGAACATTGTACTTATCTGGGAGACCTCTCACTCAGTGGTAAGATAAAATGTCTGTGCATTTTCGAATCCTGTCCTTTCAAAAGTCTACACAGGGCCAACGTGGAAAGTCGCCCGATCATATTCATATTCATATTCTCTGCGGATGGCTCACAGACTGATTATTCACTCCCCTGAAGGAAAAAAAAAGTGTTTGGTCTGCCGGAGTCACGTTCAAGTCACTGTGCATGCAAACATTAATACGTCACATTTATCAGCACATTAGCCCGGGAATCTCATTTTCTAACACAGTAGTTTAATTTCTCCTCCGCCTCACGCGGTGTGACAGCCTGCTTCCGATTGTTTTTGCCGCTGCTGCTGCACAGCTAATGAGGGAGGACAAATGTAATGTGCAGAACATGTTGTTAAGGTAGATTAAATGATGACTTGGAAATGTATTCTTGTGAACAAAAAATGTTGGCTTCCGCCCACCACGTCACCTTGTGGAAGGCACCTAAGGCATCATGCGTGTCACATGATACATTATGGAGCCCACTATGTATCTGGGCCAGGGCCAACGCCTCAGTGCTTAGCATTGTGGCGGCGTCGCGGCAGCATCGTCGATTTATCCCAGTTCGGCGCCTCTTTAGTGTGTTATTTTAATCCACCCGCGTGAAATGCTTCCCTGCCTCCACCCCACATACATGTAAGAGCACATTGTGTGTGAATGTGCAGATAAGGAGCCTCCTTCACAGGTCGTTAAACGGAAATGTCTCGTGTTGTACAACGCGTCTATGAGTTCACGTGAAGCTCGTGGGGTTTTTTCTTAGAGACGGCTTCACAAGTCACACAGTATAAAATATCTTGCATGGATATTTTAGACACGGCATTTCTTTAACCTCCACCACTGTTAAGAAAATACATAATCAATGAAAAAAGAATCCATATCATTCCCATCCAGGACTTGTAGATGTATTACCCACAAGAGCCATGAAACCTCATCCATGTTCCAGGAGCCGAGACATTAAAGTGCAGGTTGTCTCCACTCCGGAGACCTCTGAGGTGCTCCTTCACAGCGCGGTGGCATCGGGGTGTCATGGCTGCCGCTAAGTGGTCGTCAATGAACCCAAAACGGCCAGTTCAGGTCGGTCAGCTCTGGAGGTAGAGGAAGAAGAAAAAGAAGGGGGGGGGGGGGGGGGGTGCGAGGATGCGAGGTGAGAAGAAAAAAAATGGCTGCCAGAAAGATAAATCAGACTGGAGCACTCTTGCCGGACAGCTTGCTCCTTCTTAATTACACTCATTAGCTGTCCAGGCATCTGCCACATGCATCATTGTCTACTCAATGGACTTGGTGGATTGAGGGGAATGTGCGAAGCGATTTGGGCCCAGCGTAAGGTGGGAGTGATGGAGCGCGCGGAGAGTAAAACTGGCTCCACGCGAGCCAGATGATGTCATCGATGGGCTGAGCGTTGAGAGAGAAACAGCCGTCGCCAAAAAAAACATATGTTCATTACTCTTGACAAACTGCTAGGATAAGTAGGGGAGAACAATGTTTTGGTCATAATAAATATTGATACTCCCAGTTCCTTCCCAGTGATGCAACATTAATCAGCAATATGCCAAAAATGAACCCGCATTTTAGTTCAATGTGCTATTCAATGGTGTGAATCTGTGCCTTAAAAGTCATAGAACACAGTAAACGACTTTCTCATTTTGAGTAATCTACATAACTGTTCCAAATAGGCTATGGATACGATTTAATTATGTACCGAATGACTAACATTCCAACCCGTGACCTAAACGTTCTAGAATATAAAGCAATCAATTAGCTTATTGCATTAAGTATCTCCTCTTCCTTGTTCTTACTGTATTCATCTCTGGATGATTGGAGAGCACCCGAAACGCCTCCTAACATCAAGAGGACGTTAAATGGTTGGCATCTCTCTTTCCAGGCAACGATCACCTTGGATGGAGCGATCAATACAAACACGGCACTGCAATGTCACTGCAACGTTTAACTGGTGAATTTAGTGGAGTAAAAGATTAAAGATGGGCTCCTTGCCGGGACAGAGAAATGAGAATTTTTTTTTTAAAGTATCCAGCGATGCATTTGCATTCCCATGCTTTGATTCAAGCCGGATTACAAGTGAGGTTTAAACAATTAAGGCGTGCAATCAATATTGTGCAACTACGAATGGAAACGGCTAACGAGTTTGTTTCCCAAAGCGACCCGGGGGGGTAGTAATCAGGGCAGGCTGTGTTTGTTCAGTGTTCAGTTTTAAGTGTTCATGAGTCCGCGCTAATGAAACGTCACAACACCAGCGCTGCAGACAAGTGTTGGGGTCACAGGGGTTATGTTAAGATACAAGCACACTGTTGTTTTCAGATCCCGGTCATGGCGTCATAGCTGTGGCCTGCTGAACCGTGACAGATACCCTCTTTTTGCTGCATGCATTACACATTATTTTATTCATGTTCGAGACTCAAATGGTTGTTTGAAGTGTCTTTGTCGGCGCTGCCCCAAATATAAACCATTTGAATATTCATTAGGTTCAGCAGGTTAATCCAATCCTTAAAATAAAACGTTATTGGGACTGCTCTAGTTTCTAACGTAGTTTTCTAGCCCCTGATTTTATGATATATTTCCAGTTTAATCTAAAAATATGTACCAAGGTGAGACCATTTCTGGTTGTGTGAAGCAGGTAGACAGACTGTAAGCACCACCCCCCCCCCCCCCACACACACACACACACCATATATAAGCACTTACTCTCCATGTTGTCAGCTGTGGCCAGAGAGGGAGAGTCTCTAATCACCAAGGTGACTTCTGATGCTGCTATGCAGAACGCTAGCATGAGATAACAAGCGGCCTCGCGGCCAGATAAGTCCACACAGACACACTTGGTAGGCGCCACACCTCGGCCCTGTCTAGACCCGGTGTTCTGATGGATGCTCTGATATGTGATTCACATTACCTGGATAACATGGTCATGAGTATAGTAGTAGAGAAACAGGGGGATGGGTCGTATCCCCAGCTGTGTTATCCCCGGATTTCATAGAAACAAGTATAGTAGAGGCCTCTGAGATGAGGTGCAGTGGAAGTATAATGTTAGTAAAAAGTCTGCATTTGTATTTATTGATAAATAAAATAATATTTTTGTTGCACTTTTTACTTGGTTCGTAGCTTGACAATGTGTAACCTTTTAACTCATCCCACTTTTTGTTTCCCAATCAAATTAAATTGCAATGTCCCATTTTTTTGTTTTTGTTTCATTAATTCATAATTCATAACTTAACGGAATGTTTTATTTCTGAGGCCGACTCTGTTGATTTGCAACTTTTGCTTTTCCTGACCCCAGCATTCGTCCAGAACATTGATTTATTTTCGCAATTTTACCAGCAAATATAGAGGACTGAGAGGGAATGCAAAGGTTGTCATTTGCGGCTTAATTAGCTTTACATTTATGGATCGACGACACAAATATTAACACATTCAAAGAGTTGTGTTGGTCTTCTAATCCGGCAGTATGAAGTAGCCTCGCTGAATTAAAGAAGGATAATTAATTGGCACGAGTTTGTTTATTCGTTGTCTAAATGTTGAAGTGTTCTAAATGACTCATGCTAATGAAACATGGCCGCTGATTAAGTCTTAATGAAGGCCACGCATCCTCTGACATCATAAAAAAAAATGCATCATCCAAAACAAACCGCTGAACCACTTAATTTTGAACTTTAAACATCCATCCAAATATGCAAATAGGATTTTTGTACTTAGGGAGGACTGGGGGGGGCACACAAAATGTAAGCACAACCTCCCAGAGATTCATGTAAGTCTGTTTCCACGCCTGTCAAGCATTCTACTGTAGGAAGCAGATGGAAACTCCACAGCGTTTTGACTATTCTCCTTGTAGCGTCGTCGTGTGTCCAGCATTACCGGAGGGGAATTCACAAACATGCCATTAAGGGACACGTGGGAGTTGGGAATCTGGGTGTCTGCAGGTAAACGGCGGACATCGGGGATCGAACCTGGTACATTTTCAGGCTGAGAGACGGCAATGACACTATTCCTACACACTATTTGCGGTAAAAAAAAAAAAAAAGAAGAAAATCAGACTCAAGATGGAGCCATTTTAACCAACTGCTAATCCGCCATTACGTTATCGACATCAGAGTCAGGTGTAGTCAGGTGTAATCAGGTGTAGTCAAAGCATCAGTTAAACAGACTAACCGAGGGATAGGCTGTGCCAAAAATAGCTCAAAAATACAGCTGAAAAATATATGACCTGACATCTGTCTGGACCAATCAGCTGTCTGGATTGGGCCTAAATCCACAGACGTGTCAGAGGAGAGGGACACTAGATGACGTGATGACACATACTAGAGCATACTGGAGTCCTTCATTCTCCAGGAAACTAAGATAGTCAACAGCGACAAACAGAAATGGAGGGTCCCTAACCTTGTTTCTGTCCAAAGGGTTGGAGTCACTGTAGGTTCTGGCAGTGCTACAATGAGTCACTGTAGGTTCTGGTAGTGCTACAATGAGTCACTGTAGGTTCTGGTAGCGCTAGGACGAGTCACTGAAGGTTCTGGTAGCGCTAGGACGAGTCACTGTATGTTCTGGTAGCGCTAGGACGAGTCACTGTAGGTTCTGGTAGCGCTACAATGAGTCACTGTAGGTTCTGGTAGTGCTACAATGAGTCACTGTAGGTTCTGGTAGCGCTACAATGAGTCACTGTAGGTTCTGGTAGCGCTAGGACGAGTCACTGTAGGTTCTGGTAGCGCTACAATGAGTCACTGTAGGTTCTGGTAGCGGAGGACGAGTCACTGTAGGTTCTGGTAGCGCTAGGACGAGTCACTGTAGGTTCTGGTAGTGCTACAATGAGTCACTGTAGGTTCTGGTAGTGCTACAATGAGTCACTGTAGGTTCTGGTAGTGCTACAACGAGTCACTGTAGGTTCTGGTAGTGCTACAACGAGTCACTATGGGGTAAGATTTTGTATCTGCACTGAGCTACGACCCAGAGACACAGAGCATCGGGAACAACTGCAGGCATTTTTCGGAAGATATCCCTAATGCAGATAAATAGAGACATGGTTCACACTATATCCCTAATGCATATAGATAGGGTTACGGTTAGAAATCCTTTAGTTTTAGGAATGAGTATTGCAAAAGAACTAGCCTAGCGGTAAATGAAAATGCTCTTTTCTGGCAGAAACACTTCTCCTGTGTACTTTTTAATCAATGTGTACATGGTTGTGAATGCGTTAAACCCAGTGTTCCTTTAGTGCTAATCGCTAGTCCCAAGGAATTTGTTTCTTTTGGCTTGTCAGGTACGTATGGTTCACACACAGTACATGTATTATTTATTTCTATTATTTATTAATTTATCTGCCAGAATAAAAGTTGCAATGAAATCTTGGTGAAGTGACATTAACTCACGCATAATATTTTCCATAGTTCTAAAATGTATTAAAGGGGAGACATCACTCCTCTGTGACACCGTGTGTGCTTTATTTCTCAAAGTGCTAGGAGGCCCAACATGCATGGGATGATACATCTGACAAGACCATAAGGACCATAAGTTACCAATACTTCATCTCATCCAGTCTTATGCTACAGCTGATGGGTTATGATGGCCTCTCACAGATTGCTGGATGTAAATTTCAAAGCTTTACATCCCTTCTGAGTTGTCTCTGATGCAGGTGGGCCAGCGGGGTGACTGATGACTCCATCATGATGAGTCATGCTGTCATCTGCGGTGTTTTGGCTTCGGTGGCCACCAATTATAGCCAACAGCGGTTATGATAATATATGAACCATACCCTGCAGGGATACATCCATCTCTCCCGCTTCCATGCACGTATATGCATGCACACACACACACACACACACACACAGACCACCAATGTCAATAATCCCCCTCTTAAAGGTTGTGTTAATAGCAGATTCAGAGCAGCTAAACATGTTGTGCTCCTCTGTTGTGTTGTATAACCCGTCAGCGGTTCCCCTCGGTTTTGTCTCGTTAATAATGGATGTGAACTGTGCTTAATGTGGTGAATAATTAACATCCCATAGCTGTGTGTCTGAGAGACGCCAACAAATCAAAACAATATTCAGTCACGTCCTAAATTATTGAGCTGGAGTGGAGCGACCTCGCTCCTCGATCGAGAGGATTTGTTTGTTTTGGCATGGGAACAGATCCCAACTGTTGTGTACAGGAGGTGTTGTGTGTAGGATGTGTTTCGTGGAGGATGTATTGTGTATATGATGTGTTGGGTCCTGCACCCTGATGTCTAGCAACCAAGGACGTGTAGTAACTGAGGTAGTAACTGATGTGTAGTCACCGAGGACGTGTGGTATCTTAGGTAGTAACTGATGTGTAGTAACTGAGGACATGTAGTAACTGACGTGTAGTAACTGAGGTAGTATCCATCCATCCATCCATTCTCGTCCACTTATCCGGGGCCGGGTCGCGGTGGCAGCCGGCTAAGCAGGGCCCCCCAGGCTTCCTTCTCCCCAGCCACACTCTCGAGTTCCTCCTGGGGGATCCCGAGGCGTTCCCAGGCCAGATGAGATATATAATCCCTCCAGCGGGTTCTGGGTCTGCCCCGGGGTCTCCTCCCAGGTGGACGTGCCCTGAAAACCCGGGGGGCATCCTAATCAGATGCCTGAACCATCTCAGCTGACTCCTTTCGACGCGGAGGAGCAGCGGCTCTACTCCGAGCTCCCTCCAGATGTCTGAGCTCCTCACCCTATCTCTAAGGCTGAGCCCAGCCACCCTGCGGAGGAAACTCATTTTGGCCGCTTGTATCCGCAATCTCATTCTTTCGGTCACTACCCAAAGCTCGTGACCATAGGTGAGGGTTGGAACGTAGATGGACCTGTAAAACCTCTTCACCACAACGGACCGGTACAGCGCCCGCATTACTGCAGACGCTGCACCAATCCGTCTGTCCATCTCCCGCTCCATTTTGCCCTCACTCGTGAACAAGACCCCGAGATACTTGAACTCCTTCGCTTGAGGCAGCAACTCACTCCCAACCCGGAGGGAACACTCCACCGTTTTCCGGCAGAGAACCATGGCCTCAGACTTGGAGGTGCTGACTCTCATCCCGACCGCTTCACACTCGGCTGCAAACCGCCCCAGTGCATGCTGGAGGTCACGGTCTGATGTAGCCAACAGAACCACATCGTCTGCAAAGAGCAGAGATGCAATTCTGAGGTCCCCAAACCGGACACTCTCCTCACCTCGGCTGCGCCTTGAGATTCTGTCCATGAAGATCACGAACAGAATCGGTGACAAGGGACAACCTTGGCGGAGTCCAACACCTACTGAGAACGTGCTTGACTTTGTGCCGAGAATACGGACGCAGCTCGCACTTTGTTCATACAAGGACCGAATGGCACGTACCAACGGCCCCGGTACCCCATACTCCCGCAGTACCCCCCACAGGATTCCCCGGGGGACACGGTCATAAGCCTTCTCCAAGTCCACAAAGCACATGTAGACTGGATGGGCAAACTCCCATGCCACTGGTCGGGTTCAGGAGTTCCTCAAAGTGTTCTTTCCACCGGCCGACTATATCCTCAGTCTGGGTCAGCAGTTCTCCTCCCCGACTGAGCACAGCCTGAGCCAAGCCCTTCTTTCCCAACCGAAAGTCCTTCTCCATGGCCTCCCCGAACTCCTCCCACACCCGGGTTTTTGCTTCAGCAACCGCTGAAGCCACGGTCCTTTTTGCCTCCCGGTACCCGTCTGCTGTTTCAGGAGACCCCTGGGCCAACCAGGCCCGAAAGGCCTCCTTATTCAGCCTGACGGCTTCCTTCACCGTTGGTGTCCACCAACGGGTTCTTGGGTTGCCGCCACGACAGGCACCGACAGCCTTTTGACCACAGCTCCGAGCTGCAGCCTCTACAATGGAGGCTCTGAACATGGCCCACTCAGGGATGCACGAGAAGTTCTTCCGGAGGTGGGAGTTAAAGACCTTACGGACAGGGGCTTCCACCAGACATTCCCAGTTCACCCTCACTACACGTTTGGGTTTACCAGGTCTGTCTGGCAGCCTCCCGCGCCATCTGATCCAACTCACCACCAGGTGGTGATCAGTTGACAGCTCTGCTCCTCTCTTCACCCGAGTGTCCAAAACATGCGGCCGCAGATCTCCTGATATGATTACAAAGTCGATCAGCGACCTTTGGCCTAAGGTAGTCCGGTACATGGTGTTCGAACATGGTGTTTTTTATGGCCAGTCCATGACTAGCACAGAAGTCCAATAACAAAACACCACTCTGGTTCAGATCGGGCAGGCCGTTCATCCCAATCACTCCCCTCCAGGTTTCTCCATCATTGCCCACGTGTGCGTTGAAGTCCCCCAGTAGAACTCCCCGGATGCAACCCTTTCCAGGATGCCACCCAAGGACTCCAAGAAGGCCGGATACTCTGAACTGCTGTTTGGTGCGTAGGCACACACAACAGTCAGAGCCTTCCCCCCAGCGACTTGCAGCCGCATGGAGGCGACCCTCTCCTTCACCGGAGAGAACTCCAACACAGCGGCACTCAGCCGTTGGGCCCAGCCATCTGGACAGGCTGTCAATTTCAATGTTTTAATTGGATGGGGGTTTTTTTTCAGTCCGGCAGCTCATCAAATTACAGGAGCATAAAAATAACATTTGGTTGTGCTACTGTCTCTTTATTTTCCCATTGGCCGTGTAGTAAAGAAATGGATGCTTCCAGGCAGGCCTACAAAGAGACTGACTGTGTGCTTGCCCAGTGGAAAGTGATGCACTCACTGTTTACAGATTCATAAAGCATAGCTGACAGAACTACATTCCACCACCAGCAGGGGACTGACTGGCCCAGCATTAAATACCATAACATGCCAGTCACTGAATCCACTTAGGCTGGCATTATATATTCCCTTTTTAGTGTGAGCAGTCTAAACTGTAGCCAGTGTTAGTAGGCTAAAACACTCTGAAATAGTGTCAAAGCAATGTAGTAGATATTAGCAAAAAATATTCATCAAAAGATAAGCAATACAAAATTGCAATATTTAATGTAATGTAATTTGTGTAAATAAATAATTCAGTGGCTTAGTGAATTTTAAAATGTACAATTTATATTATTTTAGGCCCATTTAAATTCTGGTTGAATTCTTTTCGTAGTTTCCAATTGACTCAGATGTTTTGTAGTCCAAAGACATCTTCCTTTCAAAGACCCTTTATGTTCTTTCATATTTCCCATCAACAGAAAGATCACTTAAAATATGAAATAAGCTCAGTAGAGCTCAGCGCAGATGCTAAATCTTACCGCGACGCCATCAGATGGAGTTAATGACGGAGTTGGGTTAAGATGGTAAAATGACTGAATTGTGTAGTAGTGGGGAGGAGAGGTAAACATTGGCCATTTACATAAACTACCTACATTGAAATTATATAAAGTTGGTAGAAAAGCGAGTTCCCCTTTAAATAAAGCAGCCGATATTGGAATGTTTTTCACGGGACATCAACCAGGCTTTCACATGTTGCCCTTGTTCCGCAAGATTAATTCTAATCAATATTAATTAATGCCAATCAATGCTGTATAATCTTCTCCACCCTCGATGGAGTATGCCAAGTTAATGAAGTTAATCACGAACAGTGTTTGCTGTGTTAACATTGGTGATGTTAGCCCCCTGTGCTACATTATCATGAACATATAGCAGAGGAGAGGTACCTGATTAAACAGAGATTAAAAATTTAAATAGACTGAGCTGTTATGTATCAGGTCATGTGTGTTAGGCTCTTCTGAGTACAGGATACATATTTACTACTAAACCAAGGATTTAGACCGAGGGTTAGGGTTAGGATTTGTATCATAAATGGTCTGAGTATTATAAATGTGGAGACGTCCCTTCAAATGTTTGGACCATCTACTTAGTAGGGGGTGTCAAACATGCGGCCCGGGGGCCAGGTGCGGCCCACCAGCTGATCCAATCCGGCCCGGAAGGCAGTTTCATCAAATGGATTGGACGGTTGGATGGATTAATCTTTCTGGTTGATTTCTTCACTTTATTCATAATCACACAAAAAATGGTTGTAGCTCTTACGAATAACCACTAAGCTGCACTAGTTGTAAGAGTTTCATATGTATTTTCATGGTGTTTTGTTTGTCCGGCCCCCGCTACGTAGCATTTGGACTGTTCCGGCCCTCAACCTCAAATGAGTTTGACACCCTGATCTACTAGTTCATTCTGTTGTCCTAACCATTATCATATATATAGGCCTACAAAAAAGTGTTCAAGCATGTCTTAGTTTATATTAGTTTAGCAGACCTTTAATTATCTTTATCAATAAAGGGTTCAAGCATGTCTTAGTTTGTATTAGTTTAATAGACCTCTAATTACTTTCAAGAGGAAAAAAAAACCAATACTTCAAGAAGGTTTGCTGGCTCAGTTCTCCCAGGTCGACTCAACATTTACAAAGACCACTTAAACACACTTATTTAATCATAGACTTGCTTTCCCTCGGAAGGATAAGTACATTCCACTATATAAAGTTGCTGCCCTTTCTTCCTGCAAGGGCCGTTCATTCAGAACAATATCAACTCAACAATGCCGTGTGCGTCGGTAACTTCAGCACGATGACACGGCGTTCTGCGACACATTGCCGCCGCCGCCGCGGTACGCGTGAGTCGCTACCTGACAAGGTTGCTGCCTGCTCACCGTGTGCGGCGGGCGCAGCTGTTCCCGCGCGCCGCGGACGTTTCCCGTCCTCCAGCCCGCCTGCTCGTGTTCCATTAAGGCCTCCATTGATATGCACCGTACGTGTTGTCGGGCTATTCAGTCATGTCGTCCATTTTCCACACAGTGCTCTCAGGCAATATGTTTCTCGTCGCTGCCTCGAAGCGCGTCTCAGGCACCCGCGCTTCTTAATCTGCCGACACACGCGTCCGTGACGCTGACGAGGCGACAGCGGCGGTTTCGCTCGCCGTTTTTTTCCTTCACGATGGGGCAAAGGGCGCGTTGGAAGGGAAATGAAGTCAACACAAACACACGTCGGAATGAAGAGCGTTTCCCCTAAAAGAACACAAGTTATAAAAGAAGACGAGACGCAGAGAATGACAGACAGGCCGTTGCGTCGTGTATTTGAGAGATCTACGCCTCGGTTTCTACTGCACTTGGTTCACACGCTTTATGATGAAATGCTTCGTTCAATACTTTGATCAAAGCAGTTAAATGGAACACAAGGGCTGAGTCCAAAGCTCTTCCGCACTGTCAACGCAGCGGATGAGAGGCTGTGAGAAGGCAAACTACAGATATTCTGTGAAAGAACTGAAGGAAATGGGTGACACGGTTCACTGTCACTCTCGACACACGTTATCTTTTTAACATGGAATGGAATTTGCGTGAAAGATAAATATATATATATATATATGTATGTATATATATGTATATACACTGTATATATGTATATGTATATATACATACTGCTCACTTTGGCCAATGAATACACGGTGTCCCTGAAATAAAATATCCTCTGCATAACATAATCCACCTCCACATTCAATTTATCAAAGCTGCTGTGATGCATCTGTCATCATCGGAGAAAACTCCAATTTCCTTTCTCCCCAGCACTTTTTGTTAGTTAACGTTCCTCATTGGCTGATGGATCAACCTGATTATTTCTAACACAACTGTGTTCCGTAGCCATGACCACATCTGGGCTTTATTAAGTCTGCCTGTGCTTTCCCAACTCTGCCTCTTGTCACTGTGGCTGAGAAGTGGCGTGGTGGAGGCCCATCTGCTGTTAGGATGCAGCGTTCCCAGAACCACTAACAGGACAGCTGAGTTATCCAGACTGGGCTTTTCACTTGGAATTATTCCTGTAGCACTGACTGACAGTATACAGTATACTTCTTAAGTTATGTGAAATTAAGGAATACAGAAAACTACCAAAAATCATGGTGCAGTACACTATTCAAAATAAAGAGACATTATGATTTCATATTGATCACCTTGTCACTGTACCCCGGCTCCGACCATTCTTCAGTACCGCACTCGAGAGACAATCGTATCCCTTCAGTGAACACCATGAAGCACAGCGAGCGACCAGACAGTCTCCCGGGAGGCAGAACTGGCTCGTAAACGATGTAACACACTTGTTTTCTATTCTTTCTTGTTGGTTTAATTTTTTTTTCTCAGTTTTTCTTTACAATACTTTTTTTTATAGCCGATTGCTCCCTTGGGAAACAAAAACAAAAACAGAGTTGCAGGGACAAACAAACCATAAAATATGTGCACAGCGTCCACTTTTATAAACCATCGCCTAAAGAAGTCAGCCCGTAGAATAGTATCATAAATATAAATAACGCCGACCATTTGATTCAAGTGGCTGTAATATCAGTAAGTTACTTCTTGAGCTTGGCCACAATGACTGGAGGATGAAGTGGAGATCAGTGGAGTGGGAACGCAGTGTTTTCTATATTAGGGCTGTTTTCCAACAATACATCTGTACCTGCAGGAGAGAGATGATTGATTTATCAGCTCCTGCAGAATCAATAGTGAGCCACTATTGATCCCCCGCCCCCCCATCACTCGCGGTAAATAAGGAACATGGGGGGAGGGTTGACTTACTGCCTGACCCGCTAACCAAGATATCACCACGCTTTGTTTTTTTTCCCTCCATTGGGTTGAAAGAGAAGTAAATGCCAGGACAGACACACCTGCGCTGAACTCCTGGACTGATCCATTATCCATGGCCAGGTAGAAGAGTTTTCGCTACCCTTGTGGACTGATCCATGATCCATGGCCAGGTGGAAGAGTTTTCGCTACCCTTGTGGACTGATCCATGATCCACGGCCAGGTGGAAGAGTTTCCGCTACCCTTGTGGACTGATCCATGGCCAGGTGGAAGAGTTTTCGCTACCCTTGTGGACTGATCCATGATCCATGGCCAGGTGGAAGAGTTTCCGCTACCCTTGTGGACTGATCCATTATCCATGGCCAGGTAGAAGAGCTTCCGCTACCCTTGTGGACTGATCCATTATCCATGGTCAGGTAGAAGAGTTTCCGCTACCCTTGTGGACTGATCCATGGCCAGGTAGAAGAGTTTTCGCTACCCTTGTGGACTGATCCATGATCCATGGCCAGGTAGAAGAGTTTTCGCTACCCTTGTGGACTGATCCATGATCCATGGCCAGGTGGAAGAGTTTCCGCTACCCTTGTGGACTGATCCATGATCCATGGCCAGGTGGAAGAGTTTCCGCTACCCTTGTGGACTGATCCATGATCCATGGCCAGGTGGAATAGATAACAGGCCAGTAGGAGATCTCTGTCATGACTTACGGACATATACCATCACTGTTTACTCTCTTTCTTTCTCACAGTCGATTCTCTATGGCTAACCGCAATCGTTGACGCTGACCCAAACATTCCACTTCATGCAGTAATTGAGGCCCGGTTTGTAGACACACTCTCACACACACACACAAACACAAGACCTCCGTCAATTCCACTTTCACTGGCCAGCTAATATAATAATATGCTGTGTGCACCACAATCTAGCTCCTTCTTATCAGCCCACTCCATGCTGGGTGATTGCTGGCCCATACTGCTCCATGCTCATGCCATTATCATGCGGAGCTGTACAACCGCTACCAGGCCTGCACTTTGTGTTGTACTGCTCAGTGACACAGCTGACAGGCGTGGTATGGCTGTGAGAGCTCACAGTCTAACCCCCTTTAAGATGCAGTTCATAGAACATAAGCAAGAAAAAGCTTTTTTTTTGTACATATTATTTTTTATTAAAAGAAATATACATTAGCTCAGACTTTTGCCAAAGAAAGAGCAATGATGGAAGATCTTCAAAGAAAGCTATTACACAGCTGTTTCCACAACAGGGTTCCTCAAAGTGTACTTGCTTGAGATAATTTGAGATTAATTGTGAATCCAAATCCTTATTGTATTTCTGCATATTTCAAAAAAGAAAGGGAAATTGTTGTTTAATCAGATCAATGTGGAATTCCAAATCAGCTTCAGAAGAAAAAGTACAAGACAACAACATGAGACGCAGCTGCAAGAATTCTTGACCTGATGATCTACAGCATTATTACTCGCTGTTGGATATTTGATGAATCCTTTGAAAGTGTTTTGTCCTGGAGGTTTGGTGGTGGATACACACTAGACACCATCCAGGTGACTTGATCTCCAGGGTGTTCGTACAAACCGAGCACCCAGGGGTGAACACAGCACCCTGTGTGCTCTCAAACCAAGAGCACCGTGAATAACTATCTTTTCTGTAATGGATGAAACAAGGTAATGCTTATCTTCTTATTCATATCCAATGAGCATTTGAAGCTCTCTAGAATGTTCCTGTTATTTTATTTAAACTGAAATAGCGTTTATTTTTTTGCCCTAAAACTTAAAACAATATCAGAATGCACCCACTCTATACAGATCCTACTCTTGCTCTGTGATTTGATATTTCTTCGTGATTTTTAACGTGATTCCAGTCATAAGGCTGAACACGGCCTGGCAAGTTCCACTACTGTAATCATTTCAAGTGTCCTAAATCTTAATTACAAGTCGTGGACTTTATTTGTATAGAAGTGGTGATAAGAGCACTTATCTTTAGTCATCTCGAGACTAAACCTATTAAAATGTCCCCATTTTAATACTCGAGAGTGATTTATGTATGTATGTGCAATTTCTGGTCGTCTAACCTTTTAGGAAAAATAAAATAAGGTGCACTCCGTTCTCTTCAGTTCCCCGCCTGTGAAAGTAAACTAGATGTCGAACAATCATTCTCCCCTCTCCACGCAACGTGAGGCAGCTTCCTCTCCAGACACAGCAGGTGGAAGTGGCTGATCAAACAGACGGAGAGATAGTCAAACACCCCGAGTCTTACTGTGGCATTTAAAAAAAAGTTTCCACCAAATTACCCCGAGTTGGCGGTTAATGGCAGACGATTCTTTCGAGCGGAACAAAACGATGAGCCATTGATCCGTGCGGAGCCCCCCACCCACGTGTAGAAAACGAGAGGCTGAAGTCACGTGACGGAACACCAAACTGTTTTCATGTACGATGTTTGGTCTCTCTGATGTCTGAATGTCATCTCCTCTCCTTCAGCCAGTACTCCCTGATAGATCATCTACCAGTCCACGCACACCACTCCCACTATAATGTATGTTGGTTTACTCTTCCCCCCCCCCACCCCCTGAACAAGCACATCCTCCTGAGTGTCCGTGGCTCTGTGGTGGCGAGGGAACATGTGAGATCCCCTGTGAACGTTGCAGGCTGTTGCAGCGGCCCTCGCGACACGACAGCTAAACGGTTTTTCCTCAGCGCAACTCTAATCCCTCAGCCAGATAGGGTTGTGTCTGGGCTCCTGCTTCAACCCCCATGCCGACCGCAGGCGACTTAGCACCGCGACCATGTTGGTGGCGGTCGTGTTAGCTCTCCGTGCACGCCATCAAGGCATGCTGCACTGGATTCATTAAAACTTTCTCTGACAAGAGAAACCGCAGAGATAATTTGGTAGTTTGCAGATAGAATCTGAACTGGAAACCAGATTCAGTTGGCTTGTATTGCTGAGATAGCAAGAAAGTTGTTATCTTGTGACTAATTATGAGAATGTGACTAATTTAGTGATTGTGTGTGTGCGTGCGTGCGTGTGTGCGTGTGTGCGTATGTGTGCATGTGCGTGTGTGTGCGTGGTGTGTGTGTGTGTGTGTGTGTGTGTGTGTGCGTGGACGCAGTGAAGTCTGCATCAAAGTTTGCCAAACAAAACTCATGTGGAACTCATTTATGAAGATCTCTGAAGCCCAAACAACCGCATGGAACTGAAAACCAAACCAGACTCCCATATTTTTTCATTTATAGAAATCCTAGCCCAAAACACATCATAAAAACACATTTAATAGCGCATTGGCTTTAAGTCCAAAGTAATAAGAATGTAAACATACAAATGATGTTCTGTCGTATTCCCACAAAATAGTTGCGCGAGTTTGCATGAGACTTTTTGGGAATCACATCGACCTCGTCGTACGTTAAACCCAAAGGTCTGTCTCAAAACACGGCTTTAAATGATCAGCGAGGGACGGTCTCACCCCATCTGTATGTTGAACACTGCTCCTCGCCGTCTTACTCATCCGTCTCTCCTGCTCTAACTCTTTATTACATTATAATCTTCTTAAAAATATACGTGCGGTTGCCTCGAGCCATAAGTGTCAAGCCATTATTTTCCTCTCCAGCACATTGAAGTGGATGCTGTGAGGGTACATTTCACGCTGTGCTCTACAATCACGGCTGGCAGGGGACCGGGTAGCAGCAACACATCCGCGCGCTATTTTGGTTCCATGATAATAGTGTAATTGGCCAATTGTTGGTATTCGCCGTCACAGTTGTTTGCTGTATTCCAGGAAACACAGGAGATTGTTTGTGTTTGGTCTCGCAGAACACCGGCGAGTAGTAGACGTACCGCTCTCGGGATCCCAGCAGCTGGGGAGGAGAGCCCGGCAATGCATTCTCTCCCCGGGGCCCTCGAGACGCCCGGCGCACCGAGCAGCCTTCGTCTTAGAGGAGAATAAATAGAATAGAATGGGATGGCAGCTGCTCCTCATGTGTCAGACGACTGGAGCTACGACCGCCTGCCATCCACCAGGATTAAATTAATGATTTCACAGCTATTTGCTTTGCACATGGTAGTACGATATGGAACCCGTAATACTACCTATTATATAGTACACGTACACGTAAGAGTACGACTGAATTCAGTGGAGGACCCACGAGTCCGAATGGTTGGCTTGTTGTAACATTTCAATCAAAACCAAATCTATAATCTCATTGAGAAATTATTAACGCATTGAAATGTGCATTATGCTTTTCAGCCAATCAAGCACTTGTTAGTAGAGCAGAATGCCACGAAAAAGTACTTTCTGAAATCCATATGGTGATAGTAAATCCAATGTCATCATAATGACTGTAAGATTCATTATTGTAAATCACAAAACAGTTGTGCTTATTATGTATTGTTTTTCTACAGTAAATACTGAACTAACCACTAACTCAAAGTCCATATTCTCTTAATTAAAAGATAATGTTATAAATTATGAAAATGTCGCCAGATTATAGTGTTTCCATCGTTTCAATGAATAATTGTTTTGAATAATTTATAGGCACTAATTGAACAAGAAAATATCACTGCAACATTATTTTAAAAGGTCCCAGTGGCAACCAAGCCACTAATAGCAACCTTTTATAAACCACAAAAAAATTCCATATTATTAATACATTCCATTCTTACATAATGCTGTACTAAGTGACGATATAAAATTGACCTGTACAGTTAGTTAGGGCAAATAGCAGAAGATAGTTTATCAGCCATTCGATAATTTGCTGAAACTTTATGGGATGGATGAAACAATTGGACTTTTCAAACGTCAAGTCACAAATGCTGATATGGTAATCGACAGTTCTGTTCCCTAATGAGCATAAGCCATTTGCAATGTTGACAAGTTTGGTTAAAAAGTAATAGTCACAGGAATAAAAGACGTGTTTCTGAAATGAACACGATCAACATGTTGTGATCATTAAGCACGGATCATGCTTTCTCTGAACACGCACCATCAGCTGCTCGTCAAAGGCTGAGACTTCCTCCGGTCGGCCGGTTGCGTTTCTCCAGGCTGCCGGCGGCTGGGTGTACCAGACGCTCCTCGGCGTGGGGGGGGGGGGACACTGGGATGTCTCCATAATGCCACCCTTCTCTAAAGAGCAACATTCTTTGTGCGATGCAGCGAGATAACCCCGGTGTATCTCCTGGCAGCGACCAACGGCGGAGGGATCTGCCTTATCCTATCTACGGTTAGGTCGGCACCGTAGCTCTTGGTATCAGATAGCCACACCGCTGAAACTCTCAATGGGGACGGTTTGTGTTCAAGTCACCCGGGCTGGCTTTATCTCCGGATGGCCCCTGACTAATGCTAGCATCAGCTCCACTATCTCTCGATCTCACGTGGGTGGAAATCAAACATTGGGGAGGGAGGTTCGGAATTTACTTAGCAGTACGGCAATCTGGGATCCAGCAGTCCTACTGTGCTAGAGGAACATCTGGGGTAGGCCTAGATGGCACAGAACCTGGGATCCAGCTGTCCTGCTATGCTATAGCAGAAATTGTGACTCCAGTACGGTCGATCTGGGTATTTATTTCCACCGCACATGGGAGCACATGGGGAACGTAGCAAATTGTCTGCAATCATTCATGGAGGGTGAACCCTACACCACCAGGGGAGTATCCCTACACATGATTTCGACCCCTAGTACGACGACTGTGGAAATGTGCAAGCAGAAGGATCTCCAGCCTGAACATTACACATCACCCCTGCTGGGAGCAGACCAGGGCTGGGGGACAGAGTGGCTGAGAGTGGCTGCTTTACAGACTACTACTTCAGTGACATTTTGTAATGGAAAATAATGGGGTGGGTGTCTAAATTACTCTGTACATCTGTTCAGCGGTGAAATGGCTCGAACAGCGATCACTTCGTGTTGGATTTTTTGTTTCTGTGTCATTTTGAATAGCACAAATCAAAGCATTTCCTTGTTGTGTAAATTGCAAGTGGTTCGCTCCTGAATTCTTTGAGCAATTTGCCTCCACACTCCACAAAGATAGAGGTCATACACTTAGAGGCCTACTTATCATACTATTTCTTCATCTTGAAGTCCGGTAACGTTCTACCTGCTATAACGTCGGATGCTTTTCGCACCAATTTCGGCGGGTCGAATATTTCATGCCAAAAATAATCAATTTTGAGGTCTATTGGTTAGCTGGGCTAATTAAAGAAGCCTCTGGATTGGTTGTGATTGCTTGTTCGGGTTTGTTTGTGTTCAGAAGATTTCTTCTGAGGTTGACATAAAGCACACTTCTCCTCCAACCCCTGCTTTGTTCTCGTTAACGTCTGACAGGCGCTGCAACCTAACCATGCGTGAAATTGCGCGCAACGTATTGTTAGCCTGTTAAGGGATTCAGACTTTTTACTTCTCGATCTATTCGTCTATACAGTTTATACTTTATTGTACTTTTTTTACATTGTTTTGGCATATTCATAATACCACTGGGGAAGGACACTATTTCTTTATTTTTTCAGCTGATGGAAGGAATAGAAAATATTGACAGAATGGGTTGTTTTTCTGGAATAAATAAGACCCATATATATAACATGTTTTAATAGGTCAGCAAAAAAGTAGCAAAAAAGCAGAAATAGCAAGGGTTAACGTATTCAAATATTTTCACATATAAAAAGATGGGTCGGATAGGAATAAGAGCCTTCCATTAGTTCCTATTCCTGAAGAATGGATAGGAAGTAATAGATGGGTTTCTAATGGATGAACTGAGGGTTAAATGTGACAGTTGCGGAGGCCGCTGCTATGGAGATCTGAGACCTTCTGTGGTCACGGCTCTCCGGTCCTCGGGCCCGGGTGCCTGGCATGAAGCTGCTGTCAGCTCTCACTCGCTCATGAGACAGAGAGACACTCCCAGAGGTCACAGTGTTCAGCCTGTCAGACAGCCGAGATGATCACCAGCACGGGAAACACAGCCCAAGGTAATGGCCGACACCATGCAGACATTTTGAATATCGGCCAAACGTGACGTTGAGGCCATTGATGCGCGGGGTTAGCCCACGGCGCACAGCGTGGATGCGCCGCCCGTTAGCTCGTTGTGAACGCGTGGACGCACCCGCCCGTTAGCCTGTGGCAAAACCCGTGGACGCATCGCTTGATCGCGCTCAGTGCCGACTGTCCTTGAGAAGAGAACTCGATCGTGGACCGAAAGGAGGAGTACGTTATATAACGGATGCAAGGACAACAAGGATGAACCATCTCCTGCGATGTCATTAATTAAAGTGATGTAATGAAACCACGCGGCTGATGTGGTCTGATAAAAGGCAGGTTAGGGTTACAGGCATCTCTGAGATGTTTCCCTGAGATCTCAGAAAGGACGCAACATGTTCTGTGTACTGCGAATATCAGCACACGATCGAAGCGACCTCCAACTGTGACAAAAGAAAATATCAGAAGGTCATGGCGGCATCCTTAGTGGCCTCCATAGTGGCACAAAATGTCAGGACATCCTGCTAATTCCCTGGTGTTATTCACAGTGAATCCTCTGGTAGCTCACTCCTCTCTCCTCTGCTATTTGGCCCCATCATGCCGGCCTGTCTTATCTCTGACAGCGAGGACTAGAACTATCCTCTCTACGGCGGTGACCTCCAGACATCCACCCACAGCTCCCAAATCACACCACTTTCAGCACAGGGCGTCCTCATTAACATACTGTCCTCTCGCTGCGATACCACAGGCGGGGTCTCAATATACTGTGTACAAGTATCCATATTTCATGTATTTATACTGGTGGCTTTGATTGTCATAGTTAAATACTGTATCATGTACCGCACAGTATACATACTCTTGTGCTAAAAGCATCATCGGAGTAAAGTAGAAAATGAATAATGGTAAATACAAAAGATACATACGCTAACACATATGTACACCCACCCTTCATGTTTATGGAAAAGGACAAAGGACATTTTTTTAAATATGTTTCCCCAGTTCAGAAAGCATGCTGGGTTTAAGGTGTATCAGCCGGTGGTCTCCCCAGGGAGCCGTGGAAGACAGATGGGAGACAGATTGAGAATAGCATGAGGGTCAAATCTATTGTTAGGTGTGATCTCAGGAGCTGGGATTCTGCCCCACCGTCGATCCTCTCTCCTCCCCGCCGAGGCACATCTTAAGGAAACAAAGAGCATCTGAGTTCGAGGGGAAGCGGAAAAAATGAAATAAACCTCCACCGCCTTTTCCAAATAACAAAGGGAGTGAGAAATATCAAATGTGTCCTTTACGTCCGTCACAAGTGAAGACATCCACGTCTCACCGACATGAAAAAAAACATGAAAAACACGAGAGCCACGCAGGGCTCCGTTCTGACCGTCTTTCCGATATGAAAGGATTGATGTGTTTGGCTTCCAAACAAATCACTTCACCGCTATCAGGCGGTGCAGTGTGCTCATCAGAGTGTGAGGCAGTCCTGTGGTCGTCATCCTGTGACACGATGTGATCTCTGTGATGTCAGAACCCTGGTGGGATCCTGTTACATATGGAGGACTCGGCCCGAGCTCGACACAGGTGTCCTCAACACAGCTTTTAGACGCTGCAGGTGAGGTGGAGCAGTGTGTGTGTGTGTGTGTGTGTGTGTGTGTGTGTGTGTGTGTGTGTGTGTGTGTGTGTGTGTGTGTGTGTGAGAGCTGTAAAAGCTGATTAGCACCTTGTGTCATGTTGTACAGTAGTGTGGTGAGAACTGCGAGAGCCGGGCTCCGCTTTCAATATAATTAAAGGATAATGGTTCTACAGTAATGTCTTACAAGCTAATGGAGGGCTTCAGTCAATAGGAATTGATCCGCGAGTCATCCGATTAATGACTTGGACTGGAGCCTACGGCGGGCTGTCTGGTGGAGAGACAGTGGAGTGCTGGGTGTTTGCTAAGCCCACAGCTGGATGACACGCACTCGTCACTTTGAGAACAATAGAATGAAGTAAAACTTCTCAGTCCTTGATGAGAAAAGGGTGAGGGACCGCTTCAATTATTGTACGTCAAATGGCGATGATAATGAAATATAATTGTTTGAAATTGTGTGACTTGTGTGGTTGTTTTTGCTTTGACCTGATTTTACACACGAGTCATTTAAATTCTAATGAAAATCATCATTGCCATCATTTTTGACATATTTGGGTTTCATATTAACCACTGTTAAAACAGAACGCTTTCATCAGACTAGTAAATGTAGAGTATTTAATATGCTGTACAAGTAATAGTTATGCCCGTCGTCAAATGAGTGGCTTGATAATAATATGGTTTGTCAATGATGTCTGGTTGCGTCGAGGTGCGCTTAAGATTATTACACTTTCCAACTGCAGACACGCAATAATGGAACAGATCTTGTGGTGTGTATTCACAGAAAATTCCACAATTACGGTGAAGATATTCTGTATGGGGAGTGCATGGTTCCATCTTAGTGGAACAGGACAGCTATACCAACCTTGCATTTGCATACAAATGCACCATGAGATTTTGACGGAGGCAACCGAGAGGAACTATCATTTAATGATTTGAGTTTGACACATTGTCTATTGCTGTGCAACTCACTAATCCTCAGTAGTGTAATTGTCGGAAGCATAGAGATTTGTCGGAGCATGGAGGAAGGCTGATTAGCTCTCACTTTACACTTTATACCAGTCACAGGCGTTTGGCACGGTGCTGACTTCGGCGTTCTCATTAGTAACACAGAGACCTGAGGCTCCAAGGCCTGTTATTTAAACTTTAAGGATGGTCCTACGCTGCCTTGGGGATGCTGGGAAAACAGTGAAACCAAGACAGGGAAGGACAGACTTAATGGATGCCGGAGGAGGTGGACTATATCCGTCCAGGGACCAGCCCAGGGAACAGGGAACAAGGCGCAGGCCAAATGTAAGAAGAAGAATTACTGAAGCCAAACATGTGTCTATTAAGTCTTCAATCAGAAACCTGCTAATGCAACAATGACTTGGAATGATTTGAAGAATAAGTCACATTTCAATACAAACGCTGTGTTATTTAGCTCACAACTAACCGCAGGTGTTCCCTCCATTCGCCCTTTCGTATAGAATCCTTCGGTATTTAATCTTTCGGTATAGAATCCTTGGATATAGAATTCTTGGGTATAGAATTCTGAATCCGTTTCCCTCAGTTTGATGGTTGTGGCGTTTCTGTCATCGGTTCTAAGCTGCTATGGCTTCCACACCCCAACCTTATTCTGTTTTGTGGTTGTTGTGTATTTTGTGATTCCTATTTTGGGTTGTGATGGTGGCATTCTAAGTTTGACTCCACAGATGCCCAGGGCTTACCCAGAGACAGCTCTATTTCCCGACCAAGGACTCAGAAGTGCTTCGCCAATATATTGTATTAGAGTTAGGGCAAGTGACGGCCATAGTGTTGCCTGAGCTGTGTGCTGTGTATATCTCTGTATATGAAGATGTAGGGTTAAATAGGACTCCCAACACCTACTGATCCTTGTGTTTCTTGAGAGCTTGCGTCTTCAGGGGACACCCACAACGTCTCCAGTTCTGGCTGTGTCTTGGGTGTATGATAAATAAAACTACATTAATGATCTGCAACACTATTAAATTCATATAAACCACATCAATACCCCAATCAATATCCATAAGAAATGTACACGATCATAAGATTTTATTTCTTCATTTTTTCTAATTGAATGCGCCAGGTTTTTTTTTTGCAGCAGATCATCTGGTGATAAAGAAATCCCTGAGTAAGCAGTTCCCAGCCATTCTGGCCATTGGCTTTTTAATAATAGCTCAGGCCTAATGAGTTCTGTGCAGCCGGTGGCTGTTTGACACACAGTGAGATAATGAATGGGAAGGACTTAGGGTCTCGTGTCACATGATTAACATCATATGTCTATAAATGACCACTTAGGTGTCTTCATCACTTCTCATTTAGTGGTGATGTTTGAAACATTACAGTCGACATCCCGACCCCCTCGGTGGAGGCTTTTACTTTGACAACGGCAGCATTTGCCTCTTTTGACACATTTGATGCAGTCAGACTGCTTTCCTTGGTGTAGAAACTTGTTGGTCTGGTCTGGATGTGTTTAGAATTTAGTATAATAACCTGGATGTCATATGATACAAGATACAAGATACAAAACCCTTGTGCTTTGGGGTAACATTTGAAACATTGCAGAGCACCTGGTGCTGGGGACACACCTGGTGCTGGGAACACATCTGGTGCTGAGAGCACACCTGGTGCTGGGAGCACACCTGGTACTGGGAACACACCTGGTGCTGGGAACATACCTGGTGCTGGGAGGACACCTGATGTTGGGAGGACACCTGATGCTGGGAACACACCTGATGCTGGGAACACACCTGGTGCTGGGAACACACCTGGTGCTGGGAACACACCTGGTGCTGGGAACACACCTGGTTTTGGAAGCACACCTGGTGCTGGGAGCACACCTGGTGCTGGGAGCACACCTGGTACTGGGAACACACCTGGTGCTGGGAACACACCTGGTTTTGGAAGTACACCTGATGCTGGGAGGACACCTGGTGCTGGGAGCACACCTGGTACTGGGAACACACATGGTGCTGGGAACACACCTGGTGCTGGGAACACACCTGATGCTGGGGACACACCTGGTGCTGGGAGCACACTGGTTTCCATGAGTGAGTTACGTTGCTCTGGTTCGACTCTTTAAACATGAAGGGTATTATTTACCATGAAGCTGACCTGCTGGCCCCAAACGACTTTAGATTGTTGAGCTAATTTCATCATAGTTGCAGCAGCTGACGAATCATCTCAAATACACAACTTCCCCCGGATGGGCCCAATGTATCTTTGGGTGTTGTTATGCAAACTGCGTGATGTAAAGCTGAAAATAGGATGTGTTGCGTTCACTACGTTCTCATCGTTGTTGGCACGAAATCGGCAATGTATGCAGGTTCCAGAACACACACACACACACACACACACACACACAATACACACACACACAATACATCCACACAGCGCAGCGGCAACATAAGAGCAGCCCTCTGGTGAAGGTAACAATGCTTATGAATACGGGACGTCGAACGAAGGAAAATGCACCGGGAGCAGAATTAACATTTTGGACGCAGGACCTGCGTCACCTGCGCGCATTTCTGAAGCGGCGGGACAAGAAAGGGATAAATAAATAAAGTCGTGGAAATTAGCGAGGAATAAAAAGAGACGCCGCTTCTCTCCGGCCCCCTCGCGGCGTGACGTCTCCACGGACCGTCCAGCAGCTGAGGACGACTGATAAGCTGAGAGCCAGGGAACAGAGGCAGAGAGACACTCTGAGACGGAGAGAGAGAGAGAGACAGAGACACAGGGAGAGAGAGAGAGAGAGAGACAGAGAACAGGAGAGAGAGAGATAGAGAGACAGAGGATAGAGAGAGAGAGAGAGAGACAGAGACATAGAGAGACAGAGTGATAGAGACAGGGAGACATAGAGAGAGAGAAAGACAGAGAGAGAGAGAGAGAGAGAGATGGAGACAGAGAGAGAGAGAGAGGCAGTGAGACATAGCGGCATAGAGAGAGAGACAGACAGATGGAAAGAGAGAGACACAAAGAGAGAGAGTGAGAGAGACATCTCAGCAGGATTACAGCTTATTTATTATTGGAACTTAAGACATTGTGTACATGATGATCCATTACCAGGTACTATGTTCTTGGTCCGTTACCAGGTTGTAACTGTAATTGTAATTATCTCCCTGTCGATGTATGAAGTTTTGTTTATTTGATTGCCAGGGCTTCTTTTAAACATCAGTGGGTATAATAATCATAATCATAATCATAACAATAATAATAATAATAAAGCTAAGATATGCAGTAGACCATTATTAAGTCATTAAGTTATCACAGTTATGTCTACTTCCCCTGAAGGAAACATCAAATATATAATGAAGTCTGAAGTCTTAATGAATTGATTCAGAATAGACTGGTTCCAGTTTATTCTGTATGTGTTTTCCAGATAGACAGAATATGAAATGCGACACAATCATACAGAACATACTACAAACATGAAGTCTACTCTCACACATCTACGATTCATGGAAGGTTGTTAAGAGATGCGGATCCATGGACGTTTTCTCCGAGATGCCGTCTGTATAACTTGAACCGCTGCATACAGCCGCATAAATATTGGTGAACATTTGAAACATTTGTTCACATCTGTTTGCTCATTCTGCTCGTGACTGTATTACACGGTTCTTCATATGTCGCCCGTGTTTATTCTAGTCCTACATGTTCCACGGCGATCTGAAGCGCAGTGTTTAGTTGTGGAAGACGGTATTGGATCTTTTATTTTGCAGTACGGAACAGCTGCACCATTACACGATTGGTCATTAATTAACATTAATTCATTTACTGTGCGCTGCTTCCTATGTGTCCCTAATGCAACTAAAACCGAACCAACAAGAGCATTTTATGAAAAAAAATAAACTGATTGTTCTGTAGAATATTTTTGGGGAATTAATTCTGATTTCCTGTTGGCACTCAGAAGTACTCTTGGGAATAAGTCATTAAGATGAACAAGTTTCCAGTTTCCTGATGGCACACATTTTCTAAGCAACCATCGCCAGGCCTAACTATTGAAATGTGTTTCGCAGAAGCAGCGTCATACATCACCTGAAATAAACTAATGAACTCAAATTAACAACAAACTACCGAATACCGACGACCGAAGTTGTCAAAGTTATGGCCGCTATGAATCAGTATGAGGAGTTATGTGGGTCTCTCCTACCTGGAGTCTGTCCTGTTAACCTGCTCATTTACATAATACGTTAGCTTGCATGAATGACTCCATGATGCAATTGATTCGCCTGATTGGTTGAATAATGCAATGTGTGATTAGACGTGTTTATGCCGTAGCCGCTGTGGCGCTGCATTATTGATACCGCGGTTAAAATGTACATTTTAAACTCATAGCTTCCAGTGTATTCCCCAAGCTGCTGTATAGAAAAAGTAATCCTATTTATTTCAAACAGGTTTGTACAGACCTATCTGTACATGGTGCCGCGGAGAAGTTGTGTGGTGCACTACAGCGGCGAGCGATCCATACTAATCAAATGTGTTTCCCTGGTCTCTGTGGTCTATTGTCAGCGGCCGCCGCGTGTCCTCTGACACCGGCAGGCCAGTCAATAGGAGTATTGTTCCACCGTGTCACAGGGCCACGAATTAATGGAGATGGAAACACCGTTTTGTGTCACCTTGCACAGAAAAGTCTCTGAAAGCCTTTTTGCCGAAGGTCAAAAACATTCACGTTAATTTCCCCACCGCCAAGGGTCAGGGTCTTATCGAAGGGAGGGCTAATAATTTGAGAAGTATGAATTACGTAAACGTGAAGTTCTTTATAAAAGTTCACACCGGGAGTTATATTCACCTGCAGCAAATGCATGAATATCTTATTAGTGCACAATGACACCAAGAGACACACACACACACACACACACACACACACACACACACACACACACACACACACACACACACACACACACACACACACACACACACACACACACACACAACACACACACACACACACACACACACACACACACGGTCAAATAAAAAAACCCACACACATACACACACGCAGAAACAGATACACCCACATACTGTATGTACACACCGGACGCACAAAGATACGCACGCACGCACACACACACACACACACACACGCCGAAGTTCATTAATGTGACACCATCCAGTTTGGCTAATTGACTGAAACGAAACCTGACAAGTATACAGCAGTTTGGAGGAACTAAAGACAGGGAGGGTAGCTGGGAATTAATCGGCTGCCATGTCGCGGGACGGAGTGATCAAGTAGGAACCTCCCGCTGGGGGGCTAAGGATCATCGAGGCGGAGCGATTAAAAGAAATGTATCTAATTATCTATAGGCTTGTCTCTAATTGATAATCGAAAATAATCGCCATAGCAATATTTTGACACAAGAAGCAAAATTTTTCAATTCAAATGGATTTTGGTAGACGAGTGAATCAATGAATAGACATATACATATACATACTGTATACATATACATACTATATACAGTACATATACATACGTTTAAGCAGCAAAATCCTGTTTATTTTAGCTACACAGACCAACAGTTTAACATAAAGTGCCACTCTACCATCTAAAAATGTAAAACCCCCCCCCCCCCCCAAAAAAAAACGGTCAAGCGCGGTCTCTTCCGGTGCGTCCATATTTGAGCCGACAATTTGTCCACTGAGAAACGTTCCGTGGTGTTTGGAGTGCAAAAATAAAGTGCGATTAAAATGCGTTCATTAGTTTTAACGCGTTATTTTTTCTGGAATTCATTAATCGTAATTAACACGTTAAAGTCCCGGCCCGTTACCTTTTTCCATTCTCCATCTCTCTCATGAAAGCCCCTTCAAATTGACACCCCACCTCTCCTCCTCTCTCTGTCTCTCTCTCCCTTCTCCCTCTCCCTCTATCCCTCTCTCCCTCTCTCTCTCTGTAAGTCTCTCACTCCCCCTTTTCCCCTCTCTCTCTCCCTCTCTCTCTATGTCTCTCCCCCCCTCTCTCCCTCTCTCTCTCTCTCTCTCTGTCTCTTTCTCCCTCGCTATGTCTCTCCCCCTTCTCCCTCTATCCCTCTCTAAGTCTCTCACTCCCCCTCCCTTCTCCCTCTCTATGTCTCTCCCCCCCCTCTCTCTCTCTCTCTCTCTCTGTCTCTCTCTCCCTCGCTATGTCTCTCCCCTTCTCCCTCTCCCTCTATCCCTCTCTCCCTCTCTAAGTCTCTCACTCCCCCTTCTCCCTCTCTCTCTCTCTCTATGTCTCTCCCCCCTCCCTCTCTCTCTCTCTCTCTCTCTCTCTCTCTCCCCCCCCTCTCTCCCTCCCTCCCTCTCTCGCTTCCTCTCTCTCTCTCCCCCCTCTCCCTCTCCTCTCCCTCTCTGTCTCTGTCTCTCTATCCTTGAGGGAGTGCTTTACATAAACTGCCGGCGCTGCGAGAGAGCTTTCTATTGAGCCGAGCTCTTTCAATTTCTGAGTAATAATAGCTTTCACAAACATTATCAGAATCCTCTCTGTCATAATAGTCTGATATTCAATTGCTGGCATGCTCTTATTCCACCAAGTGACATTGCGTGGTCCTTTGGTCATCCTAGATAATATGATCTTTCCGGTCCTTTCAATCTTCATATTTTTTCCAGAGTAGACAAACGAGACTGTGAAGATCAATAAAATCCACTTTGGCAAATTGGCACCTCTTAATGTCTTGGTTCATATTACGGAAGCAGTAGCACAGAAAACACAACAGCTGCACCCCTGGGTCTCACCGCTGCACAGCTGCCGACGCACGGCGCAGTTGGAGAGAGAAATTAAAATAAGGGATGGAAGAAAATACATTGAGGCAAATAAATACACATTCAATAGGCTCTTTTCCAATGTGCAGGTGGTTCATTTACTGCGGTAAACCTGAGGCAGACGCAGGGAATCAATCCTGTTTGGCAGTGAGCATTAAGAAGTCTTCTCGTTGGCATCTAATCACTCTCAGGGATTAAGAGATTTGTTTATGCTATTGGACTTGTAGGATGCTAAAATGAAAGACGAAAATTTAAATTACAACTTCCGACGAGGAGCCTCTTCCTTGAGGCAACAAATGTAACTGAGAAATTAGCTTAGGACGTGTGTGTGTGTGTGTGTGTGTGTGTGTGTGGTGTATTATATAGGCCTAATTTAAATCCCAGACAAGCACACAAAACTAATGTTCTTGTATATGTTACGCCCACAGCTGCCAAACAAAGATAAACAAACACACATCATGGGATTAACGATAAACTGATTACGTCTGATCTGATTACATCTGATCTGATTACATCTGGATACATTCAAGCCAATACAAATCCTGTATCGTTGGAGAGCAATCAACTACTTCAATTAATCATTTTCAAATATTTATGACCTGCATCCGTATGAATGTCATCCACTTCAATTACATAATTGACTACATTCCTTTCAACATATTGAACGTTCCAGTCCAGGTCGGTAGGCCTATAGAAGGCCGATTATGACGATACTTTTCATATATTTTTCTATTATACATATAAAGCTGATACAGTTAATGGGATTTGGAGCAGAGGTGGTTGCGTGCGTCACCAGGCAGCTGTTCTCATTTCCTTTTCAAGGCACTTTGCATGTTCCTGCATGGAGTTGAAGTGACAAGGTTGGAAGATCGGACGCCTGCTAGACTGGAGTCCTCTGATCTGATCTCTGGGATGTGTGACCCCTGCCGGTGGCCCACAGCGCCCCCTGTGGCGTGGCTGTGGTGTCTTTAGCTCCCGGTGCGATGAGGCCCAACAGCAACAAACAGCGGCACGCCCCAGACGCTGCACACTGAAGCAGCTTGAGGAACAGCTTTAAACAGCTTGAGCCTGACTGGACATCGTAATAATGTGCTTTGGGAAGCAGAGAGACGTGAAGCCACAACAGAAGGACGGCACACTAGGATTACCGGTGACGTTGTCAGGGTAGGACTGAGCATTATACTTGCTGTCATCCAATCCTTTATGAGCTAATAAATGAATATTATTTTTGGTGATGATGCATCGTGGAGGGAGTTGTTCTGATGAAATTGGTGTTAATAATCCACTGTTGTTATTATGAACAGTCCATCGCTTTAAAAATAATTTACAAATATCACAAAGAAAACCCAAGTCCACTCAGGAAGATGAAACGCCAGCCGTGATTCTGCTCCGCCGGCAGATCATAATCTCGGAGACAGCTGATGATTAATATGTGCTGACAACAAGTTGATATTTTCTGTAAAATATATCAGACCCCTTTCAGTAAACTTGTTTAGCCAAGGTGCTTCTGTAAGTGATGCCCGTGGCCCTGTGGCTGGCCTATTTATGAAGGAATTAGCAGCAAGCTTAGTATGAAGGTACAACGATTAGAAGACACCCCGCCGCTAAAAGCAGATGCTCAAACTCCCAACTTGATGTGTGAAACGTAAAGCCTTGAAGGCTTGGAGTTGTTAACCTTCACTTTCTGTCGGCTCTGTGCATTCGCAAGAAAATGTTATTGTTGGTATTCCTCTTGGATGTTTAAACATTGTGAACAAGTACGTATATACAGGAGGCAAATATTGAGAGTTTTCTCACAATGGAAATTATTTAGAAGTGTTAATTCGGAAACAGATAGTTAGCTGAGGGAATGCCTAAATCCCAAAAGATGTTTGTGTTCCAGTGAGTTTAAAAATAATTTACATCTCTCCCTGTCTGCTAGACATGCTACCTAAAAACTACTTTTATTCAACTCACTCCACCACCGTTCTGCTGAAGCAAGATTGCCTTCAACTCATTAGGTCTCCATTCAACGATTGGGTTAGACAAAGCTAGCGATGGAGTCATGGAGGGTAGCCACCTGAGGGCCGAGCGGTTGCTTAACCCCTTCCTCTGCAGAACCACTGCAGGTGTCCATGCTCCAAGTTCTGCAGAGAGCGACTCCCGACTCTAGCCGAGCTGAGGGCCTTGGATGTGATAAGAAGGTTCATTGGCAACGGCCTCGACGAAACTCGGTGTGTCCTGAGTCACGCACCCGGCTGGGGGTGGAAATTGAAGAAAGAGCTCAGCTCCTTGTTGAAGCAACCGGCGGCCGACAAAAAAGCATTTGAAGCCCTTTCCTTAGCCTTTAGAGAATTTACCGGCTCTTGTATCAACCAAGCTCATTGTATTTGGAGGACAGGCTGTAGCGTGCTTCGTGGGTTCAGTAAGGGGCACTTTGAAAGGGACCGCTTGCACACGCAGGACTATTATATATTTGTATTTGCGTTGTGAATGAAAGACAATATAATGGTTGTTTTTCCTCCTGCTCGCAAGTCTGGTGTTTATGTCTTGTGGAGAACAAAGAGTTCTGATGCAGGATATATGTGTGCTGGCTAGACAGACCCTACGTGACTGAAGATCTGAGATTAACAGAGGAACTCAGGCTTGCTTTTATAATAGGCTTTATCCCGCTCTTCACTCCTCACCATCTCTCCATCTGATCAATAAACCCATGAAAACCTCTCCAGGGCAACAGACATGTCACCAGGCAGCAGCCAGACCAATCTGATTTTGCTGTGGCGGTGAACATTGTGTGGTGTGAACTGATCGGATTGGTCAACATCGTAATGGCAAATATCCTGGTGTGAACATCCTGGTGTGAACATCGTAGGTGCAGTGAACATCCGATGGTGAACATCGTAGTGGTGAACATCCTGATGGTGAACATCCTGGTGTGAACATCCTGATGGTGAACATCCTGGTGTGAACATCTGATGGTGAACATCCTGGTGGTGAACATTGGTGGTGAACATCCTGATGGTGAACATCCTGATGTGAACATCCTGGTGTGAACATTCCTGGTGAACATCCTCCACGACTCAGTGTTATGTTGCCTGAGAGAGTCACCACGTTGAAGAACAGAGCACGAGCACTGAGCCTCTGCCTCTCTCGTGTTTGAACTTTAGGAACACGTTGCTTCCAGGCATCACGCGGGCGCCATTTTTATCTCTCCGCTTCCACTTC
>PIJE02000161.1:238731-259461 GCA_002895965.2 Coryphaenoides rupestris
CTTCTCCAAAAGAGAAGAAACAACAACTTGCTATAATCGTCTAGACATCTCTGGTGACACCTCCCCCGTCCCCACAACACATGAGACTACTTTTAAGATCCTATAGAGATGGGTAACAACCCCTGACTCTTTATACCCCGATACCATCACCCCCGACTCTGTATACCACTATACCACCACCCCGACTCTGTATACAACTATATCATCACCCCTGACTCTTCATACCATGATACCACTCAAGTGAGGAAGATGTCGACCCGTCACCTCCATTTACCCCGAATACCCATCTGCTTGACCTCAGCACCACTCACCCTCAGACCTTTTTATTTCATTCATGTTCCGCTGCCCAAGTGAGTAATGCTTCACCTTTAAGAGATTGGAAGATTATGTATGAGTCCTCATTGGAATTTCAGTACTCCCACACAAGCCAGACAAATGTGCTGCAGTCTAGGATACATGATGGTCCTGTTCATATTCTCTGGGCAGTCTAGGATACATGATGGTCCTGTTCATATTCTCTGGGCAGTCTAGGATACATGATGGTCCTGTTCATATTCTCTGGGCAGTCTAGGATACATGATGGTCCTGTTCATATTCTCTGGGCAGTCTAGGATACATGATGGTCCTGTTCATATTCTCAAGGCCATCTAGAATACATGATGGTCCTGTTCCTATTCTCATTCTCTCTCATCATCATCATCATCACAATGATAATAATGATAATAATAATGAGGATGATGAGAATAATATGTTATTATATAATTACATCTTTTGTCATATTATAGAATTATAACTTAATTAGTAATAGTACTATTATTTTATTTAATATAGTCATTTAACTAATGGTCTTATGATCATTTACTCGGCCTAATGGTAAATGTGAACTAAGGTAATGCTGTTCATGTCCACTGAGTAATTTATACATTATTTAATAGGGTTAGGGTTAACTCTAATGCACTAACCTGAACCCCTATGATAATGCTATATGATAATGCTTATTTCTGCATAATAGTTAATTAATTAGCATTAGTTAATTATTACATTACTTAAAAATGGCCTCAGGGTAAAGTAACTAACATTACAAGAAAAGGTTGAAAATGTACATTTACATTGAAATATGGAAAATATGTAAAGAAAACACGGACAGCAAAAGCTAAGAAGCATTATTATATAGCATTTGCTTTTTGTCCATATAAGCTTGATTTTGCATATAATTGCAAAAGCTATGAAAGCTTCCGTTGTTGTTGGCATGGCAACGCAGCCCTCTCCAAATAAGCGGTGTGAGACTGAGGTGCGGACCAGGCCTCTGTATGTCCTGGGTTACGTTGCGTGTCAGAACCCACACGCTGGTGTGGGTTCTGACACGCAACGGAACACAGGATCTGTAGCTCTAATGGTGCGTTCGCAACTGTTGACTGCTTGGCAATGTTCCTCGTCTTTCTTGTTCTCAACTTCGTTGCTTCGCCTCAGTAAACGTTTCGTGTTCAGAGTGGACTGAGCTGTGAAGCAAGTCACGAATCCGTGGTTGTGGCCGGTGGATGGCGGTCGAAGCAGCCTCACCTGGCCAGCCGGGTCAGGCTGGTTTGTCTGGGGCTGGGTGAGGCTGCACACCTGCGGTGCCTTGGCCAATCAAACCAGCCATCACCACACAGAGCTCTGCCATACCAGCATGTAACAACAGGTGATGTAAATCGTTTGGATAGAAAGCGCTATCTAAATGCAATCGATTGACCATTTACCTGATCTGGCTGTAATCTTGCGACACCATACCTGCCACATGCACCTCAAGCGGGTCAAAGTAGTCAAACCTGCTCCTGAAGCCCAGAACCTACAGCACAGTGTGTGTTCCCGACTAACTAGAGGACATATGAATTCATGATGAATGCATCAGTCACAAAGCAAGCCTTCTCACCTGCACAAAGAGAAGTGCCACAAAGACTCTGTTACGCATGTATTACTTGAGACTATATTTCATTATATCATACAGTATTACATTTAATTAAATGACAATATATTAAATAAAATAATAGTACTATTACTAATTAAGTTATAATTCTATAATATGACAAAAGATGTTATTATATAATAACATATTATTCTCATCATCCTCATTATTATTATTATTATTATTATCATTGTGATGATGATGATGATGAGAGAGAATGAGAATAGGAACAGGACCATCATGTACCACCTGGTTCTAACCAGGACCATAATGAATTCAAGACTGCCTTGAGAATAGAAACAGGACCATCATGTATCCTAGACTGCCCTGAGAATATGAACAGGACCATCATGTATCCTAGACTGCCCAGAGAATATGAACAGGACCATCATGTATCCTAGACTGCCCAGAGAATATTGAACAGGACCATTATGTATCTAGACTGCCAGAGAATATGAACAGGACCATCATGTATCCTAGACTGCCCAGAGGAATATGAACAGGACCATCATTGTATCTAGACTGCCAGAGGAATATGGAACAGGACCATCATGTATACTAGACTGCCCAGAGAATATGAACAGGACCATCATGTATCCTAGAACTGCCCAGAGAATATGAACAGGACCATCATGTATCCTAGGACTGCCAGAGAATATGAACAGGACCATCATGTATCCTAGACTGCCCAGAAAAGGACCATCATTTCTAGACTGCAGCACATTGTCTGGCTTGTGTGGGAGTACTGAAATTCCAATGAGGACTCATACATAATCTTCCAATCTCTTAAAGGTGAAGCATTACTCACTTGGGCAGCGGAACATGAATGAATAAAAAGGTCTGAGGGTGAGTGGTGCTGAGGTCAAGCAGATGGGTATTCGGGGTAAATGGAGGTGACGGGTCGACATCTTCCTCACTTGAGTGGTATCATGGTATGAAGAGTCAGGGGTGATGATATAGTTGTATACAGAGTCGGGGTGGTGGTATAGTGGTATACAGAGTCGGGGGTGGTGGTATAGTGGTATACAGAGTCGGGGTGGTGGTATAGTGGTATACAGAGTCGGGGTGGTGGTATAGTGGTATACAGAGTCGGGGGTGGTGGTATAGTGGTATACAGAGTCGGGGGTGATGGTATCGGGTATAAAGAGTCAGGGGTTGTTACCCATCTCTATAGGATCTTAAAAGTAGTCTCATGTGTTGTGGGGACGGGGGAGGTGTCACCAGAGATGTCTAGACGATTATAGCAAGTTGTTGTTTCTTCTCTTTTGGAGAAGAAAAATTAAAGAGCAGGAAATGAGGGCCTTGAAGACCTCACAAGTGCATGTAGAGCAGTACACACACACACACACACACACACACACATGCTGAATTGGTCCAATGTGTTGTGTGTAGATACTGCTGAAGGTCAATTTTATGCTTATTGTGTCTTTTCTAGAAATACAAAAAAAGATATTTTAGAGATGATTGTTTGGGAGAATGTCATTGACCAGTGGTTCCACATCGCTGACGCGGTGGTCTGAGGCACTCTGGGGATGAGACCCCCACTAGGGGGGTGGGGGGTTTGTTGGGAGGGGGCGGAGCTTCCCTTCCTATCAAGGCTATAAATAAACCCATTGGCCCAGTGATAGGGCTCCAGGCCTCCAGGCTACGTGTTCACCCCCAGTACAAAGGACACGCTGGTGTGCCAGGTGTTGGTGAGTCCCCAGCACTCAGAGGATCCGGCCCAGTTCGGGGGGAGCATGCACCCCCGAGCACCGTGCTGGTCACTGGTCATTCTCATCTGAGTTACACGCACACATGCACACACACACACGCAGTGCCTTAGAGCAGATGCAGTGAACCACACCGAACACACAGAGGCTTGGCTGGGTCTCCACAGCTGGAGGTGAGGCTGGACGTGTCGGACTGGGGTGTAAGTACAGTGTCATGACCACTTTTGTGTTACGACGCCGTGTTCATAACCATGTGTGTTATGAACACGACCGTCGATATACTTAACAAACTTGGTAGAGTAGGAAAGGACCTGTCTCATTTTCTTTGTGGAACTATTGGATTAACAGAGAAATTCCTAAATAAGAGCAAACTTGTCTTGACTCCTGGGGTGTAAAGGGTCTCCCTTGTGTGTACACCAGAGATCAGCTGCTGAACCTCCGACTGTGTGGTGGGGCCTACTCAGTATTATGGACGCCTCCCATCCCCTGCACGCCACACTGGTGTCATACCAGAGCACCTTCAGCCGTCGACTGAGATTACCGAGGTGCACCACAGAACACCACAGGAGGTCCTTTCTGCCTGTGGCCATCAAACTCTATAACTCCTCCCCCCTCTGTGGCCATCAAACTCTATAACTCCTCCCCCCTCTGTGGGAATGACAGTTGAAATACAAGACAATGAACACAGCAATATAATGTGCAATATTACCTCTCAACATCATGTGCACTTTCCTCAGTATTACGTGCAATATTAATATTATTACTGTCCAACATCATGTGCAATACTCTATCATGTGCTATATTATTATTATTATTATCATGTTGTCTATAAATATGATCTATAACACTACCTCTCATCTCCTCTCATCATCATGTGCAATATTCTTAATGTCATGTCCAATAATATTATACTTGCCAAATTGTCTAAATCTTGCCTACATATTTGTATATTTTAACTGTAAATTTGTAAATCCGTTAGTGTATTTTTATTATTCTGTTGTTTTCCATATTGTTTTATTGTACTGTATTGCTATGCAACCTGGCGCAAGAATTTCCTTCAGGATTAATGAAGTTCTATTCTATTCTATTCTATTGTGTTCCCTCACCACACCACAGCGCGTATTCATGGGCACCGACCACGGGTCTGATGACAGGGTACGCCGGGAGGGGTCAGGGGTCGTGTAATGACCATCACTCTCACACCTCACAGAGAGGCATGCTCAGACACCAGAGAAAAGTATGGAAATAGATCAGTAGTCTCTCTCCCCCCTCTAGCTCTCTCCTGTTTTCCCTCTCTATATATACAGTATCTTTCTTCCTCATTTTCTCTCCCATTTTTTTGCACTCTTTCTTTCTCTCAAAGGAGGGTTGTTGTCTGTCTGGAGGTGGAGGTCCGCTACAGGACTAGGGTTAGTGTTGTTGTCTGTCTGGAGGTGGAGGTCCGCTACAGGACTAGGGTTAGTGTTGTCTGTCTGGAGGTGGAGGTCCGCTACAGGACTAGGGTTAGTGTTGTTGTCTGTCTGGAGGTGGAGGTCCGCTACAGGACTAGGGTTAGTGTTGTTGTCTGTCTGGAGGTGGAGGTCCGCTACAGGACTAAGGGTTAGTGTTGTTGTCTGTCCTGGAGGTGGAGGTCCGCTTACAGGGACTAGGGTTAGTGTTGTTGTCTGTTCTGGAGGTGGAGGTCCGCTACAGGACTAGGGTTATGTGTTGTTGTCTGTCCTGGAGGTGGAGGTGCCGCTACAGGACTAGGGGTTAGTGTTGTTGTTCTGTCTGGAGGTGGAGGTCCGCTACAGGGCTAGGGTTATGTTGTTGTCTGTCTGGAGGTGGAGGGTCCGCTACCGGGCTAGGGTTAGTGTTGTTTGTCTGTCTAGGTGGAGGTCCGCTACAGGACTAGGTAGTTGTGTTGTCTGTCTGAGGTGAAGTCCGGCTAACAAGGAGTCTAGGGTTAGTGTTGTGTCTGTCTGGAGGTGGAGGTCCGCTACAGGGCTAGGGTTAGTGTTGTTGTCTTGTCTGGAGGTGGAGGTCCGCTACAGGACTAGGGTTAGTGTTGTTGTCTGTCTGGAGGTGGAGGCCGCTACAGGACTAGGGTTAGGGTTGTGGTGTCTGGAGGATGGACGGTCCGACTAACAGGACTAGGGTTAAGTGTTGTTGTCTGTCTGGAGGTGGAGGAATCCGCTAACAGGGCTAGGGTTAGCTGTTGTTGTCTGGTCTGGAGGTGGAGGTCCGCTACAGGGCTAGGGTTAGTGTTGTTGTCTGTCTGGAGGTGAGGTCCGCTACAGGACTATGGGTTAGTGTGTTGTCCTGTCTGAAGGTGGAAGGTGCCCCTACAGGACTAGTGGTTTAGTGTTTGTTTGTCTGTCTGGAGTGGAGGTCCGCTACAGGACTAGGGTTTAGGTGTTGTTTGGTCTTGTCTGGAGGTGGAGGTCCGCTACAGGGACTAGGGTTAGTGGTTGTTGTCGTCCTGGCAGGTTGGAAGGTCCGCTACAGGACTAGGGTTAGTGTTGTTGTCTGTCTGGAGGTGGAGGTCCGCTACAGGGCTAGGGTTAGTGTTGTTGTCTGTCTGGAGGTGGAGGTCCGCTACAGGACTAGGGTTAGTGTTGTTGTCTGTCTGGAGGTGGAGGTCCGCTACAGGACTAGGGTTAGTGTTGTTGTCTGTCTGGAGGTGGAGGTCCGCTACAGGGCTAGGGTTAGTGTTGTTGTCTGTCTGGAGGTGGAGGTCCGCTACAGGGCTAGGGTTAGTGTTGTTGTCTGTCTCGAGTGAGGTCCGCTACAGGGCTAGGGTTAGGGTTGTCTGTCTGGAGCTTGAGATGCAGTGACCTCTATCTCTTAGTCGCTTCAAAAGGCTTTTAAAGACATTTGAGCTGGGCTGCCAGATAATGATCTGTCCTTTCACTGTACTGATGGTTCTACTGCGGGATCATTAGCCAGACCTCTGCACGATACGGTGCTCTGTAAAGAAGAGCTGAACAGACAGAGAGACCAGTCACGGCATCCACCTAAAAACGACATCAATTGCGATTTTCTTTTTCTATGGATTCTCATCAACCAAGGGAACATTTCTTTTCAACAGAACTATTTATCTTTCTTTAAAGGGACACTATCAACCTATACATCTCTAACTATAATAGAGGTTGTCAGACAGCTATATAGAGACAGATAGATATATAGACAGACAGACAGATAGATTTATCGACAGACAGAGAGACATATGTGTTTTAGGTTATCTGGTTATTCTTAGTTTTTCGTGTTGTATTTTGTAAATAGACACAGTTAGATAGACAGATAGCTGGACAGTCAGACACAGACCAGTAGATAGATGGACTGAAGCAGAGGTACAGAAAGGTCTCTTTAACCCGAGGTGATGCCCGCAGCAGAACCAGCGGTCGGTGGTTTCCAGAAGGCACATAAGCCCTTCAGAAGGTTTTAGGCTTTGAGGGCGGCACGATTTTCTGTGCAGCGTTGATGACCAACCCTCTGAAGAGCTCTCCTGTCTCCTGCCCTGAGATACACCAGGACACTCTCGATGCAGGAGCGCTAGAAGCCACCGGCTGCGTTTCTGCCGGCCTGTTTTTCCTGAGCACTCTCAGGAAGTGTAGTCGTTCTCAGGAAGCCTTTACATGTTCCTTGTGACTGGAGTTCGACTATTCCCACGTCGAACCTTGACAGCACATTGGTTGGTGCACTTTGATATTATTTGTAGTCATTTAATTTTATTTGCAAGTGGTGTGCTGACATTTTATTGGTCTTTATTTACGTGACACTTTATTTTCCTTAGACATTATGCTGACACACATTAGTTTATTCTCAAGCTGTGGCTTGTGTTTGGAAGGTGTGTCTATGTTGTTATCAAGTCACATAAGCTTATCAGTTAATTTCAGAAGTCACATGATGCAGCCAATTAGACCGACCAGGTTTAGTAGATTGTGGTTTAGTGATTATGCCCCAAACAGAACGACTGCAGTGTTTTCTGTAATGAAAAAACGAATAATAACAAAACACGCAGTTGTTTTATCGGCTCTATTTATATTTCAGAGACATATTTGTTTGAGGGACGAGTCAACACAATTATGAAGAAACAAATAATAAATAAGATTTGAACAATTTGATTTGAAGAGACATTTAATATGTTGGTTTGTTTCAGACAGACAATTATACACAATTATATCCAAAATGATGAATTCAAATTATTGTTCAATGTTTTTGTTCAATCTTTTTTCCTTCCTAATCTCAATAGTTCGTTGAGAGGTGATTTATTTCAGATTCGTCTCGTTTGCACATTGACACACAATGTGTAACACACACACATATTTCCCCAAGTGCCACACAATGTTCGCTCGATGCTTTATGTTTGATTCGACGTGGTAGAGATAATTTTTCCTGCGAGTGAAACACTTCACACAATGGACACATTCAGGAAGCCCTGCACGCTTGATTACAGTCACCGGCTATCATGTAAACCCCGTCGGGATTAGCACTTGACTGCTTGTTTATGGTGTTGCATTTGGTGGGATGTAGACCGCCGGAACAAAGACTAGCAGATAAAAGGGTCAACACATCAGTGATATAACTTCTGGGTCAGGGGAACAATGGCTGCATATAATTCCACTGCTACACCCGTCATTTGGAGCGGAGGAACTCTGGGTCATGTGGGTTGCAATTTTTACGGTGGCCATTATAATATCTTCTCTGGTGTTATTCAAACCTAAAATAATTTGTTTGCCTTTGTCTCTATATTGAAGTTCACATGTGGAGGAAATAAAGTAGTTTTCAGGTGGGAATGGACCTTTCCACACTGTCAGTCACGTGGAGAATAATAACCAATAAGATTGCCTGATTTCTTAAGACCACGCCCCTTGCAACAGAGCCGCCACGATGTCCCACAAACAAAGCTTGTCCCGCGTCCATGCAGTCTGCAGGACTTGTTTTTAATACATGGATAGAGCTTATGGATTTTAAATTTGGACAACTACATATGGCCTCACAGAGACATTATTATTAAAAACATGCCTGAAAACTTTTGAAAATAATTTCCTTCTACTTTAGTCATTATTGATGGTACTGAATGTAAGACCCAGGTGTCATCTGCACTGGCTTTACAGAGTCAGCTTTATAGTGACTATAAGTCAAGCACAACCCTCAAAGCATTGACTGGATGTGATCCAAGTGGTTCTGTCATATTTGTGTCTACAGGTGCTGTATCTGATAAGGAAATGACTGAACGCAGTGGTTTTTATGATTTACTTAAAACACTGAAAGTTCACAAGTGCAACAATCAAATGGTTGATAGCGACTCCACACATCAATTTACAGCAGCGCCGACACAAAAAGCTACAAAGCTCGCTAATTAGTTAAAATTCAAAAGTTTATTTGTCACCTATTTCAGTGTACAGGTACATTGAGCAGTGAAATGGTTTTTTCCGCTAGGACCAGATTGTTACCGCGCCATCGTGTGATTAGCATAGCTCGGTGATTAGCATAGCTAGGTGATTAGCCCATTGTAGCTAGTAGTTAGCAGATCTTAGGCTTATTTTCATTGTAAACACATCACTAACGTACTCACCCTGCTTTACATGAGCAGTAGGACTCCATGATGTCGTCCTGACGAATTTCAATGTGGAGTTTGTGAGGCGTTTGTGTCTTCAGCGTAGATCACCAACACTTAGCATCAAGTTTTATGTTGTCGTCTGCTCCGTCCGAAATCTGAATGTCACGGATATATCCTTGTGTCAAATAGTTCAGACCTTTCTGTAGAACTCTCTTAGATAAAGTAGCGGCATTTGGTAAATAACATACAGCGATATTGTCAGGAATCCTTGAGAGAGAATCATCAGCAGGGGGGCGTTGTTCAGTGGCCATTGCTAACATGCTGCAGAGCTGTGGGAAAGCTTGGGGGACATAGCAACAGTAACTAGGGGGGGCGGGGCTTGCCGCTTGAGTAGGGAAAGGTCCATTGGGCTCAACACCTTGGACTCAATGTATTAGCATATATTTTACTCAGGGAAATAGCACCTAGCATGATGAAGGAAGAGCACCTAGCATAATAAAGGAAGAGCACCTAGCATGATGAAGGAAGAGCACCTAGCATTATAAAGAAGAGCACCTAGCATGATAGGAGGCCCAGAAAAGAGCAAGGAGCACCTAGCATGATGAAGGAAGAGCACCTAGCATTATAAAGGAAGAGCACCTAGCATTATAAAGGAAGAGCAGCTAGCATTATGAAGGAAGAGCACCTAGCATTATAAAGGAAGAGCACCTAGCATTATAAAGGAAGAGCACCTAGCATTATAAAGGAAGAGCAGCTAGCATTATAAAGGAAGAGCAGCTAGCATTATAAATGAAGAGCAGCTAGCATTATAAATGAAGAGCACCTAGCATTATAAAGGAAGAGCACCTAGCATTATAAAGGAAGAGCAGCTAGCATTATAAAGAAGAGCAGCTAGCATTATAAGGAAGAGCAGCTAGCATTATAAAGGAAGAGCACCTAGCATTATAAATGAAGAGCACCTAGCATTATAAAGGAAGAGCACCTAGCATTATAAAGGAAGAGCAGCTAGCATTATAAATGAAGAGCAGCTAGCATTATAAAGGAAGAGCACCTAGCATTATAAAGGAAGAGCACCTAGCATTATAAAGGAAGAGCACCTAGCATTATAAAGGAAGAGCAGCTAGCATTATAAAATAAGAGCAGCTAGCATTATAAAGGAAGAGCACCTAGCATTATAAAGGAAGAGCACCTAGCATTATAAAGGAAGAGCAGCTAGCATTATAAATGAAGAGCAGCTAGCATTATAAATGAAGAGCAGCTAGCATTATAAATGAAGAGCAGCTAGCATTATACATGAAGAGCAGCTAGCATTATAAATGAAGAGCAGCTAGCATTATAAATGAAGAGCAGCTAGCATTATACATGAAGAGCAGCTAGCATTATAAATGAAGAGCAGCTAGCATTATAAATGAAGAGCAGCTAGCATTATAAATGAAGAGCAGCTAGCATTATACATGAAGAGCAGCTAGCATTATAAATGAAGAGCAGCTAGCATTATACATGAAGAGCAGCTAGCATTATAAATGAAGAGCAGCTAGCATTATAATGAAGAGCAGCTAGCATTATAAATGAAGAGCAGCTAGCATTATAAATGAAGAGCAGCTAGCATTATAAATGAAGAGCAGCTATCACCATAAGCTCACACATCCTGGGTTCACCGTAAGCAGCCACCAGGCCTTTATCTGGAAACCCAATGACTTCCTATATAATCATGTGGGTTATCAGATCATATTTATTTTGAATTAACAATAATGAATAATAAATAATGTTGTTTCTATCAGCCCCAAGGAAATGTATATGAAGCAAAGATTGACTGCCTCATATAATGTTTACCCAATGTGCCGCCCGAATATATGAGGCGGTAAGTTAAACACAAGTCCTCTCAGCAAAACTCTGAAGACGTTAATCCGTTTAGCCACAAGTTTATGGACTTCAACCAGGATGAAACTGAAAACAGACAGAAAGCAGAATCAAAAGCTATGTTTCAACTATGCCTTGTAAACACATTACATTTTATCATTAATGAATGACCCATGTTTAACTCTTACATGTTGATGTGAACCCCTAGTGACCAAACATAGAGACAGGTGAGTTACATAAAGTTCGCAAAACAACATATTTTACACCAAATAGTGAATTACAATTGTAAATTAGAGCAAAGGAAGACATAACATAACGACGATGCTGCGACAAATAGCATAAGATGTGTACAGAACCACTACCTGTGACAGAACATATTGAATGTGCCGAGAAAAAACGTTAATAAAATGCTAAACTAAACAACAGTAACAGAACACCCAAATTAATGGATGATTTACTGACTATTTAAAAAAAGCACATGGTTGACTAGTTAAGGCAAAGTGCCTTAAAACAGTTTAACGCATACCTACGAATTGATTATCTCGCTAATACCGCGGTCATTTGCCAACAATGTAAAATTATTCATCTAGCATTCACAGATGTTGTTGAAAGGTGGAAAAAATAAGTGCTTACCGTTGTTATAACAAAGATCTCTACTTTCTACTGTGAACAAGGGGTCATAGTATATATTAAAACTGGGTGAGGTAAGCGAAGGTTATGACTCCATTGCCATAACTCGTCCCAATTACATGTATTAAATTAATTTTACTTCTGCTCGTTCCTTGTTATGTCCAATTCTTCTAAATGTTTCTATTCTCCTAATAGTCTGTAAGCTTATCAAGCTGTGATGCTTTCTGCTGTTGATAACAAGTAAGCTTTGACAGCTGTGCTCTGTTGCTATGGTTACAAGTTGGGCAGCGGATGATTCTAGAAGTGATTCAACTTGAGGCGAACTGCGTGTGCAATACATGGTTTTAACGCACACCTGCCAGCCAATCAGAAAAGAGTATTCACCCAGACCATGGTATAAATATGACGATATTATCGATTGTTTGTCTGCTGCCACCTTTGACTGGGAGCTGCATCTCCAGTGCAGCAGCTCTAGTGGAAGCTCTGGGGCCTCTGACCTGAGTACACCTGACACTGACTCTGTGAGCAGAAAGACTCCACGTCCATGACAGCTAACACTGGAGGCTCCGCCTTTACAGTCAGTTGGACAAGAAATTCTTCTGTTCTTTTAACACAATTCTTTTGTATTATTTATGGAACATTCATGAATGGAATGTTCCATTAATTTTTTTATATGTGCCAATAATTTATTAGTTCTGGAAAATACATTTGAAAGGGTTGTTTTACACTGTAACATTTGAGAGAGAGAGAGAGAGAGAGAGAGAGAGGGAGAGAGAGAGAGAGAGGAGAGAGAGAGAGAGGGAGAGAGAGAGAGGGGAGAGAGAGGAGAGGGGGGGAGAGAGAGGGAGAGAGAGAGAGAGAGGGAGGCTGGGCCACCCGAGGCCAGAGACACATCCAGTCATATCCTGTGTTGACAGTCGCAGGCTGCTTCCCTGACTCCCTGAAATAAACGGTCCAGAACGCTGCTTTCCCCTCCAATATGTGACCATCAATCATGCTGGGGGGCGTCGTCTCGTCTTGCCAGTGGGGTGGGTTTTTTTGGGGGAAGGCAAACGAGCACGTTGGACGGATCTTTTAAAGACACAACTCTGAGGCGAAGACGAAATTAAATGGAGTTTTCAAACAGTGTGTTGGAACCAATAGCCGGCGTTTTATTGGTGCACTTAAAAGACTGAAGGTATTTGTTCCATTAGTTCTGGCCAGCTCGTGTCTCTGTCTGTGTGTGTGTGTGTGTGTGTGTGTGTGTGTGTGTGTGTGTGTGTGTGTGTGTGTGTGTGTGCGTGTGTGTGTGCGTGTGTGTGTGTGTGGGTGCGTGCGTGTGTCGTGTGTGGCGGTGGCCGGGTGGATGACACAGATGTGCTTCCAGGTCTCCACATCTGTGTCATCACCGTGCCGCTGCACTTCTGCTCCTCTCTGTAATTATACTTTCTCCAAGTGTTGCATCTTTCCAAAGTCGTCCCTATGAATAGCTTTTACATTCCCAGACCGCTGAGACCGTCTGAAGCCTTCCTGCGAAGCTCCGCTCAAGTTCAGTAAAAGTACACCGTAGAGCGGTCTCCAGATAAATACACCTGAGAGAGAGGTCGCCGCACTGCTCTGTGGAGGAGGTGAAGGAGGGCAGGGCAGCAGAGGAGAGCCTGGAGAGGTCAATACGACCGGCATCATGTGGAATGGAAGGGAGTACGTTCAGCACTTCCTGGTTTAACACAGCACCTCGCTCTCTCTCTCTCTCTCTCTGTTTCTCTCTCTCTCTCGCTCTCTCTCTGTTTATCCCTCTCTCTTCTCCGTTCTCACTCTCTCGCTCCTCTCTCTCTCTCTCAAATGTCTCTCATCCCCCTCTTTTTTCTCTCCCTCTCTCTCTCTCACACTTGCTGATCATAGAATTTGCTAGGCGCTGGCGAGGGGTGTGCTTGTTGGGCGGGTGGGGTGAGATGGGGTGCTGAGGGTGAGGTGGGTGGGGGTGCGATGGGTGCGTGGAGGGGTGTGGTGGTGGGGGTGAGATGGGGTGAGGAGGGGTGAGGTGTGGGGGTGAGGTTCGGGTAATTAGGGGTGAGGTTGGTGGGGTGAGATGGGAGTGAGGACGGGGTGAGGTGGGTGGGGGTGAAGGTTCGGGTGAGTTGGGGTGAGGTGTGGGTGGTGATGATGGGGTTGGAGGAGGGGTGAGGTGGTGGGGGTGAGATGGGGTGAGGAGGGGTGAGGTGGGGCGGCTGCAGCAGGAGCTGTGATTTGAGGGGCATCAAGCAGCAGAACTGACAGAGACGGATTCACTGCGGCCCAAGCATGGAATTGCTTTTGCTTCCCCGCCTCACCCACCCACCCACCCCTCACCCGCCAGGAACCAGGGGGAGGTTCTGTAGCCGAGAAGCACATCCCTACGCAACAGTCTTCACAAACACCTGAACGCCAGGAGCCATGACAGCTCAGAGAAGCACTATTAATACATTTTAAAAAACAGCAGCAGTAGGTAGTCAAGAGTTTTCTCTGATTTGCTAAACGTGTCACTTGTTGCATGTGCAGATGGCGTCTGGCCTCCATCTTTGGATCTGTGCTGCTTTACGGGGTCATTTAAGGTGACACTGATTCCTCCAAAGTGTTCCTGTGCTCCTATTTGGAGAACCACTCGAGGAGAGTGTTTTACAGCGTGTGCTGGACCCCTAAAAGTGGTCTTAAAAACCCTCCAAATGACAATTTAGGAGGTAGATAAACCAGAATCAATACAGGGCTACTCCAACCGTTCACTCTCCCTCCTCTCTCAAATAAATATTTAAATGTCCACCTCATGATTTGCCTTCTTTTGTGAAACTAGTGAAATATGTTCTTCCTACGATATGCTTAGAACATTTAACATTTAATTTGTGGTCTTTCCCCTGATACATACTTTCATATATACAGCAAAAATGTTACTTGAGAATGTTATTTTCTTTTTAAATGTACTCATCTGTGATTACCAGCTGAATGCTCACTAAACCTTGTGGCTGTTGTGTGTGTGTAGTTTATGTCACTCACTGAGACACGTCGCTATGCTAGCCAATCACTGATGAGGTGACAGGTTGACGCCGCTCAGAGTAACCAATCAGGTCCCCGGTCCGGTCCTTTGTCCGACGATTGACGTCTCCTCCTCGCTACCAGCCGGTACAGGTTGTCAGTTCATACACTCTGACAAATATATGGAACTACCAGCAAGGGAAAAAAGAGACGGGACAACCAAAGCGTGGGTCTGTGGCTGTTGGCTGATAGGAGTTACCATGGCGATGTAGTGTGTATCACAGGATGCTGGCGAGCGTCATGATCCGCATTCCATTCTGTACGTTTCCACTCACAACATCAAGCAATCATTCAATCAGTCACTCACTCATTAGCCACATCACCTCCACCCGTTCTCTATGACATCAACCGACTATTTTAGCTCCACTTTCCACACACACACTCACTGGCAGATTGCATCCTCGCTCACGTATGCAAGACGCTCGAGGAGAGTGTTTTACAGCGTGTGCTGGACCCCTAAAAGTGGTCTTAAAAACCCTCCAAATGACAATTTAGGAGGTAGATAAACCAGAATCAATACAGGGCTACTCCAACCGTTCACTCTCCCTCCTCTCTCAAATAAATATTAAAATGTCCACCTCAAGATTTGCCTTCTTTTGTTAAACTAGTGAAATATGTTCTGTGGTCTTTCCCCTGATACATACTTTCACATATACAGCAAAAACATGTTACATTAGAATGTTATTTTCTTTTTAAATGTACATACATCTAAACTTCCTGTCCGCCCAGACAGGAATCGTCTCTTTGGCGTCTCTCCGCTCGCCCTCGCTTCCTGGTGTCCCCATCTTGCCTGTCGCCGACCATCCGTCTGCCTGCTACCTCCCGGTACCACCACAACGACGACTTCCACATCTACCCTGCCGGTCCTGCTGCTCCCATACGAGGGGTTCGCGTGGGAGTGTTTTGTTCCCCGTCCCAACGTCACCTGTGTCCCCGTCCCAACGTCACCTGTGTCCCCGTCCCAACGTCACCCGTGTCCCCGTCCCAACGTCACCTGTGTCCCCGTCCCAACGTCACCTGTGTCCCCGTCCCAACGTCACCTGTGTCCCCGTCCCAACGTCACCTGGCGTCTTCACTCCAACGTCACCTGTGTCCCCGTCCCAACGTCACCTGTGTCCCCGTCCCAACGTCACCTGTGTCCCCGTCCCAATGTCACCTGTGTCCCCGTTCCAACGTCACCTGGTGTCTTCGCTCCAACGTCACCTGTGTCCCCGTCCCAACATCACCTGTGTCCCCGTCCCAACGTCACCTGTGTCCCCGACCCAACGTCACCTGTGTCCCCGTCCCCAACGTCACCTGTGTCCCCGTCCCAACGTCACCTGTGTCCCCCGTTCCAACGTCACCTGTGTCCCCATCCCAACGTCACCTGTGTCGCCGTCCCAACGTCACCTGTGTCCCCGTTCCAACGTCACCTGTGTCCCCGTCCCAACGTCACCTGGTGTCTTCGCTCCAACGTCACCTGTGTCGCCATCCCAACGTCACCTGTGTCCCCGTCCCAACGTCACCTGTGTCCCCGTTCCAACGTCACCTGGTGTCTTCGATCCAAACGTCACCTGTGTCCCCGTTCCAACGTCACCTGGTGTCTTCGCTCCAACGTCACCTGTGTCCCCGTTCCAACGTCACCTGGTGTCTTCGCTCCAACGTCACCTGTGTCCCCGTCCCAACGTCACCTGGTGTCTGCGCTCCAACGTCACCTGTGTCGCCGTCCCAACGTCACCTGTGTCCCCCGTCCCAACGTCACCTGGTGTCTTCGCTCCAACGTCACCTGTGTCCCCGTCCCAACGTCACCTGGTGTCTGCGCTCCAACGTCACCTGTGTCGCCGTCCCAACGTCACCTGTGTCCCCGTCCCAACGTCACCTGGTGTCTTCGCTCCAACGTCACCTGTGTCCCCGTCCCAACGTCACCTGGTGTCCCCGTCCCAACGTCACCTGTGTCCCTGTCCCAACGTCACCTGTGTCCCCGTCCCAATGTCACATGGTTCAACACATGTGGATCCCGTACCCCCTACACGTGGACATCCAGTCACCGGTGAGTTAATTCTGCTAATCTGAACCTCACCTGAACATTAATAAACGTCGTTACCAACCGTCTCCCTTGTCGTGCTGCAATTGGGTCCAGAACACCCACATTACAGTCAAGGGCAGAGCTATGAGTCAGATAACATTAGTGATCCCTCTGACATGGGGCGTGGTATCCTGGGATACACATCCCACAGCTTCCAGAGAGGCAAGGTTTCATTCAAAGGAAGAGGGATCAAACGGGTCTCTTTTGAGGGAGGAATGAGACACGGACTTTTGCAATTATTACAATCCTGTGGGGCCGGGGGAAGGGCTGTTCACAGCGAGATAGTTATTCCTCCACTGTACTTTAAAGGCTCAGCGGTGTAGGCTAACCCTAACAATGTTCCAGAGAAGTATTCACCCTCTCGTCCTCGTTCCAGCAGATTAACATCAAGCACGCGGTTAGAAACGCCGCAGAGCATCAGCGGATCTGCCTGGCAGAATACAACGGTAAGCACAGAGATGAGGGCTCCATTAATGGTCTCCACAATCAGCATGATACCTTCTTGGAAAATACTGATCTGCTGTATGTACATGCTCCACTCCCTCTCTTCCTCCTCCACCTCCTCCTCCCCCTCCACCCCCTCCCCCTCCTCCACCTCCTCCTCCATCTCCTCCCCCTCCTCCTCCCCCTCCACCTCCTCCTCCTCTTCCTCCTCCTTCTCCTCCACCTCCACCTCCACCTCCACCTCCACCTCCTCCTCCATCTCCTCCTCCTCCCCCTCCTCCCCCTCCACCCCCCCCCTCCTCCTCTTCCTCCTCCTCCTCCTCCTTCCTCAGAGGTGGTCCAGTTCTCCTTCAGTCATGATCGTCATTGTCATGCAGTGTGTGTGTGTGTGTGTGTGTGTGTGTGTGTGTGTGTGTGTGTGTGTGTGTGTGTTGCTGCTGTACTTTTGGCCGTTGTATTTTGTATTTTAAATGATGGACCAATTCAAACGTGTGTGTGTGTGTGTGTGTGTGCGCGCGCACGTGTGTGTGTGCATGTATGTGTGTGTGTGTCTGTGTGTGGTGTGTGTGTGTGTCCTGTGCGTGTGTGTGTTGCGCTAGTGGTATGTAACCGGCAAGGCATTTCTCCCAGCAAACTTACCTACAACACCATAGAAACCACCAGTACACCTTAGCAACTCACCTACAACACCATAGAAAAACCACCCAGTACACCCCTAGCAACTACCTACAACACCAAGAAACCACCAGTTACCACCCTAGCATACAGCGACGTATAAAAACGTTATTCTCCAGCAAGCTGCATTTGCAATGTTCTCTGAAAGTATCACGTTTTTTCTTGATTTCTGCTGATGCCGCTCGACTCCCTGGCTACTGGGTCTGCGTTAGTAAATGTGCTTTTTAAGAGTCACCCACTGGAGAGGTGAACGTGTTTGTCCACTGACTGATTCTCAGACATCGAAGCACACGCCTGAATAGGACCTCGCTGCTGACCTGCAAAAACCGTTTGATCCGCAGCATGCATTCAGCATCCATGAACCTTTGTATGTTTAACCGAGGAGTGGATCAACATGAGCGGACATAAATAGGATAGTGACTGAAGATGGAATATGATAGTGGCCTGAAGAGGCGTACCTCCAGAGTTTCAGGGAACAACTTTCATGTGACCATAACTCTCCTGCGTCTTCCCACCCGCAAGACGCCGCGGTGGAACAAAGGGCAGCACTGGTAGCTCGCACGGCCGTCCTAAGGAAAGACGCAAGGCCCTTGGATTAGAGGAGCTTCTCTGTTGCAGCAGAAAGCCACAGCCGCTTCCGCGCCGATGGAAAAGAAGGCCACAGCTGGCGAGCAACAGCTGCAGCTGAACGCTTGCCTTGAAGTTAAAAGTGCTTTCAAGATTTCAGGAACTTTAAACGTCACACAGACGTACAGGATATGCATTGAAATGAAAAAAGAATGAAGAGCGCCCAGGAGGGTGTTGAATTTAGTTACCTCAAGCGATATACAGTAAGTCAGAGTGTTGCGAACTAACTAACTAACACATGGACAGAAGAGCCTCAAAACCAACAAAGCATACACAAGATGATAGAATAGAATAGAATAAGAACTTTATTTATCCAACAGAAATTCTTGTGCGAGTTAACATAGCGATCACAGTACAAACAGAATGATAAAAAATAAGAAATAATAAATAAAACTAACATATTATTAAGTTATAGGAGAGTTATAGAGTTTGATGCCACAGACGGGGGAGGAGTTATAGAGTTTGGATGCCACAGGCAGAAAGGACCTCCTGGGCGTTCTGTGGTGCACCTCGGTAAATCTCAGGCTAGGCTGAAGGTGCTCTGCTATGACTCACAGTGTGCGTCAGGGGATGGGAGGCGTCCATAATACTGAGTAGTTTACTCAGCATCCTCCTCCCGGCTGCCTTCCACCCTGCTGCCCAGCACACAACAGCATAGAAGATGACGCTGGCACCACAGAGTGATAGAACGTCGTGCAACATGGTTTTGCAGACGTTTTGAAAGATCTGCAGTCTCGTAGGAAAATACAGCCGACTCTGACCTTTCTTAGACACAACACAACAAGGTGTTGACGACTGGATGTGATGCGGTGAGACTTAATGTCCTTTCTGTTACACCACGACTCTGAACCTCCTCAACGCTTCCTTCAAGCTGTGGTCTGTTCGCTACTGGAGTTCTCCCCAGTATGCGGCGGCTGAGCCTAGTTCACGTTAGAACAGGTAGAGTTAGACTGGTAGGGTTAGACAGTTAGAGGTTAGACAGGTAGGGTTAGACAAGTAGGTGTTAGTTAGGTGAGACAGGTAGTGTATATGAGCCCTAATTATGAAACTCTTAACCCTAATAGACCCTAATATCAAACCTTGGCCCTAAAAAAACAAACGCTAATATGAAACCCTTACCTGAATACAAATCCCTGGACCCTAATTAGAAACACTGACTCTAAAATCAAACCCTAATTTGAAATCCATCTGTCTTTGCTTTCCTTCTCCTTTCTCCCTGTGTGATGTGAAGGAGGGGGTGTGTTTTTTGTGTGTGTGTGTGTGTGTTGTGCGTGTGTGCGTGTGTGTTGTGTGTGTGTGTGTGTTGTGTGTGTGTTGATTGGCGGCTCTTCATCTGCAACAGGTGAGAGGGATGTCACCTCCTTCCTGGTTTGGCAGATGGTGGGCAGGCGGTGGGGAGTTCCCCCCGGCCCCCAGGCCTCCTATCAGGCCGCCTGTCGTCGGGCCCCGGCGTGACAGGGCCGTGACACACGTTAAGCTGACATGTTCTTGATGTTGGCCCGTCACTCAAGGCGAGGAAATACATAACGTCTTCAAGAAGAGACACACGTCTGACACATCCCCACCCACCACCCTCCCACCCCGCGACACTCGCTACGCCTGACAAACCCCCGGCCCACTGCCGCTGGACACGCGCCCTCACACACACAGAGACACACCACACACAGAGACACACACACACACACACACACACCACACAACACACCACACACACACACAGAGACACACACACACACAGAGAACACACACACACACCAGAGACACACACAGACACAACACAAACACACACACACACACAGGAGACCACACACACACACACAGAGACACACACACACACAAGACACAAACAACACACACAAGAGACACACACAACACACACACACAAAGAAAAAAAATAAAAAAAAAAGATAAAAAAACAGACACAACACACACCACAGAGACACCGACACACACACACACACACACACACAACGACACACACACACACACACAGACACACAGAACACACACACACACAACAGAACACACACACACACACAACACACACACACACACACACACACACACACACAACAGACAACACAACACACAGAGACACACCACACACACACAACACACACACACACACATACACACACACAGAGACACACACACACAGAGACACAAGACACACACCACACAC
>PIJE02000161.1:259486-356986 GCA_002895965.2 Coryphaenoides rupestris
TCAGACTGAGACTACCGAGGTGCACCACAGAACGCCACAGGAGGTCCTTTCTGCCTGTGGCCATCAAACTCTATAACTCCTCCCCCCTCTGTGGCCATCAAACTCTATAACTCCTCCCCCCTCTGTGGCCATCAAACTCTATAACTCCTCCCCCCCTGTGGCCATCAAACTCTATAACTCCTCCCCCCTCTGTGGCCATCAAACTCTATAGCTCCTCCCCCCTCTGTGGCATCAAACTCTATAACTCCTCCCTATAACTAATAATCTGTTAGTTTATTTATTATTTTCTTATTTTTTATCATTCTGTTTGTACTGTATCGCTATGTAACCTCACACAAGAATTTCCTTCGGATAAATAAAGTTCTATTCTATTCTATTCTATTCATCTTGTTTATCTTTGTTGGGTTTGAGGCTCTTCTGGGTCATGTGTTAGTTAGTTAGTTCCAACACTCTGACTTACTGTATATCGCTTGAGGTAACGCCCCTCCTGGGCACCTTCATTCTTTTTCATTTCACTGCATATCCTGTACGTCTGTGTGACGTTTAAAGTTCCTGAATCTTGAAGCACTTTTAACTTCAAGGCACGTTCAGCTGCAGCTCTATGCATCGCCAGCTGTGCCTTCTTCCATCGGTGGCGGAAGCGGCTGTGCTTTCTGCTGCAACAGAGAAGCCTCCTCTAATCCAAGGGCCTGCGTCTTCCTTAAGGACGCCGTGCGAGCTACCAGTGCTGCCCTTTTCCACCCCTGCTATCTTGCGGGTGGGAATACGCAGGAGAGGAAGTCGCTGAAAGTGTTCCCTGAAACTCTGGAGGTACGCATCTTCAGTCACTATCATATTCCTCTTCAGGCACTATCATATTCCTCTTCAGGCACTATCCTATTTATTGTCCCTCATGTGATCCACTCCTCGGTTAAACATACAAACGGTTCCATGGATGCTGATCAATGCTGCGGATCAAACGGTTTTGCAGGTCAGCAGCGAGGTCCTCTTCAGGCGTGTGCCTCGATGTCTGAGATCAGTCAGTGGACAAACACGTCCACCTCTCCAGTGGGTGACTCTTAGAAGCACATTTACCAACCAGACCAGAGCCAGGGAGTCGAGCGGCAGCAGCAGAAATCAAGAAAAAACCGTGATAATTTCAGGAGAAATTGCCAAATGCAGCTTGCTGAAAATAACGTTTTTAGTACGTGGCTGGTTGCTAGGGGTGTACTGGGTGGTTTCTATGGTGTTGTAGGTAGTTGCTAGGGGTGTACTGGGTGGTTTCTATGGTGTTGTAGGTAGTTGCTAGGGGTGTACTGGGTGGTTTCTATGGTGTTGTAGGTAGTTGCTAGGGGTGGTACTGGGTGGTTTCTATGGTGTTGTAGGTGGTTGCTAGGGGTGTACTGGGTGGTTTCTATGGTGTTGTAGGTAGTTGCTAGGGGTGTACTGGGTGGTTTCTATGGTGTTGTAGGTAGTTGCTAGGGGTGTACTGGGTGGTTTCTATGGTGTTGTAGGTGGTTGCTAGGGGTGTACTGGGTGGTTTCTATGGTGTTGTAGGTGGTTGCTGGGGGTGTACTGGGTGGTTTCTATGGTGGTTGTATGTAGTTGTAGGGTGTGTACTGGGTGGTTTCTATGGTGCTTGTATGGTAGTTTGCTAGGTGTACTGGGTGGTCTATTGGTGTTGTAGTGGTTGTGGGTGTACTTGGTGGTTTCTATGGTGTTGTAGGTTGTTGCTAGGGGTGTACTGGTGGTTCTATGGTGTTGAGGTGGTTGCTGGGTTATCTGGTTGGTTTCTATGTGTTTATGTAGTTTGCTAGGTACGGTGGTTTCATGGTGTGCTAGGTGGTTGCTAGGGGTGTACTGGGTGGTTTCTATGGTGTTGTAGGTGGTTGCTAGGGGTGTACTGGGTGGTTTCTATGGTGTTGTAGGTGGTTGCTGGGGTGCTCTTGGTTAAAAGTCTATTTATTTCAAAGTTGAGGAGGGAAGTTTGGGAAGAATAACAATAATATAAAAAATACAAATGATAAGTATGATAGATAATAGGAGTTCTATTAATAATAATGAAAATAATAATGATTTTTGACCTATTTGGAGCAAATTAGTTTCTCTTTGTGTGTCGCATGACTTCATACATATCGTTAATAATTGCAACCAATTGCCTTTGGGGACAAATAAAGTTCTACTTGACTTGACTTAATGATAACGTTTGTTACTAATGTGACAGAGGCGCCGTGTGTCCTGTGTCCGGGCGTCTCCATGGACGGAGCATCAGAGGATAGGCCCTGAAGTGGAGGAGATAGCTGGCTTTTTGTGGGGAGGTTGTCAGCGATCACAATCACAATGATTGATACGACCAGCCCCTCCCCCCCCCCCCCCCAGCCTCATCTTTCTGCTCCAGATAATCAGAGGATAAATCCCGCTGCTCAGCCAGTTCTGAAAAGGGCTGACCTTTTGATAAGCCCATCTCTGTGATTTACGGCGGCCCAGAGATGCTTTATTGCAGCGCGCCGGAGTTGAAATGACTGCTGTGGACATAAGACGTTCTACAGGCCGCTCTCCTGGGCCCCTCAAGGCTCAACACCTCGAGAACCCAACCAGGAGTTATCCTTGGAACCAAAACACATGCTGCGTACATACTGTATATATGAGGCTATTTCTATCCGCTATCTTGTCTGTCATCAGTACAGCTCTGTGTAAGAATTGGTGGCTTTTGGACTAACCCTGTTTGCGTGGAGGAACTGGCCTGGAACCATCACCCCCCAACACCCTCCCTCCAGCTCTCCTCCAGACCATGGCTTCCTCCGCTGAGAACCCACTAGAAGATCAGCCTCCCAGTGAGAGCGTGGAACCACAGGATCAGCCATCTGGAGAGATCTGAGTGTCTGCTGCCCAGAGCGGCAGCCAGCTGTCTTGTCTCCTGGCCTCTAGCTGAAGTACAATACCACAGAGACCAGCAGACAAGACAAACAACACAGAGAGAGAGAGAGAGAGTGTGTGTGTGTGTGTGTGTGTGTGTGTGTGCACACCTGTGTGTACATTCTTGTATATGTGGGAAAGAAAAAGCAAGATTGTGTGTGTGTGTGTGTGTGTGTGCGTGCGTGCGTGCACACACTTGCTTGTGTATGAAAGAGAATGAAAGTGTAGGAGTGCCTGTGTGTGTGTGTGTGTGTGTGTGTGTGTGTGTGTGTGTGTGCCTTAACATCACCTTTTGTGTAAAGAAAGCCTTGAGACCTTTAAAACTGCAGACTGTCACTTCCTCCTCTAACAGACTGTGTCTCCTCTAGCAGACTGTGTCTCCTCCTCTAACAGACTGTGTCTCCTCCTCTAACAGACTGTGTCTCCTCCTCTAACAGACTGTGTCTCCTCTAACAGACTGTGTCTCCTCTAACAGACTGTGTCTCCTCCTCTAGCAGACTGTGTCTCCTCCTCTAACAGACTGTGTCTCCTCCTCTAGCAGACTGTCTCCTCCTCTAACAGACTGTGTCTCCTCTACAGACTGTGTCTCCTCCTCTAACAGACAGACTGTGTCTCCTCCTCTAACAGACTGTGTCTCCTCCTCTAACAGACTGTCTCCTCTAACAGACTGTATCTCCTCTAACAGACTGTGTCTCCTCTAACAGACTGTGTCTCCTCTAACAGACTGTGTCTCCTCCTCTAACAGACTGTCTCCTCCTCTAACAGACTGTCTCCTCTAACAGACTGTGTCTCCTCTAACAGACTGTCTCCTCCTCTAACAGACTGTCTCCTCTAACAGACTGTGTCTCCTCTAACAGACTGTCTCCTCCTCTAACAGACTGTCTCCTCCTCTAACAGACTGTGTCTCCTCTAACAGACTGTGTCTCCTCCTCTAACAGACTGTGTCTCCTCCTCTTAACAGACTGTCTCCTCCTCTAACAGACTGTCTCCTCCTCTAACAGACTGTGTCTCCTCCTCTAACAGACTGTGTCTCCTCCTCTAGCAGACTGTGTCTCCTCCTCTAACAGACTGTCTCCTCCTCTAACAGACTGTGTCTCCTCTAACAGACTGTGTCTCCTCTAACAGACTGTGTCTCCTCCTCTAACAGACTGTCTCCTCCTCTAACAGACTGTGTCTCCTCTAACAGACTGTGTCTCCTCCTCTAACAGACTGTGTCTCCTCCTCCTCTAGTAGACTGTGTCTCCTCCTCTAGCAGACTGTCTCCTCCTCTAGTAGACTGTGTCTCCTCCTCCTCTAGTAGACTGTGTCTCCTCCTCTAGCAGACTGTCTCCTCCTCTAACAGACTGTGTCCTCCTCTAACAGACTGTCTCCTCCTCTAACAGACTGTCTCTCCTCTAGTAGACTGTGTCTCCTCCTCTAGCGACTGTCTCCTCCTCTAGTAACTGTGTCTCCTCCTCCTCTAGTAGACTGGTCTCCTCCTCTAGCAGACTGTCTCCTCCTCTAGTAGACTGTGTCTCCTCCTCCTCTAGTAGACTGTGTCTCCTCCTCTAGCAGACTGTCTCCTCCTCTAGTAGACTGTCTCCTCCTCTAACAGACTGTGTCTCCTCCTCCTCTAGTAGACTGTGTCTCCTCCTCTAACAGACTGTGTCTCCTCCTCCTCTAGTAGACTGTCTCCTCCTCTAACAGACTGTGTCTCCTCCTCCTCTAGTAGACTGTGTCTCCTCCTCTAACAGACTGTGTCTCCTCCTCCTCTAGTAGACTGTCTCCTCCTCTAGTAGACTGTGTCTCCCAGGCACCCCGGGTGAGGACTGAGTGGCTGCTCAGCATAAATGCGTTACCGTGTTTGGTGAGCAATGTAAATAGTCGGCTTGTTTACTCGCTAGACGGAGGCTCCGGGATCACCCTGAGGTCCTTCCTGCCTCACAAGACACTCCCGCCCCCCTCGCCCCCCCCCTCGCCTCCCCCCTCGCCTCCCACCCCACAGAGTTGTCTGCAAATATCATCTTTAATATGTTTGATTTGAGCAGGTAGTGTGTGTGTGTACACGTGTGTATTCACAGTGCCAAACACAGACTGGGAAGAAGACAACAGATAAGACAAAATGACAACAGATTGACAAAACGTGACAAAGCGTCGTTGTATCAGCAAAGGATCTGGAGGGAGACCAACGCACGGTGTTGGACGGAGCCTCCACCGCCGCCGCCGTTACTCACCAGCAGACAACCGCCTGCGACTGTTGCTCTGGTTCAGCTGCTAGGTGATGAGATTAGAGGCAGGAGCTGCTTTATGGTCGTCGGGAACACATATTTTCCGCTCCTTCCTTGGACCGGCGCCAGGATGAGAGCGCAGGATTTGGACCCTAATTGCTATTTATTGATTCTCACATGAGGTGAAGCGAGCTTAGGGGGCGCGATAAGTGCAGGACATAAAACACAAACGGAGTTCCTTAATGGACGCGTCGAGTAAAATAATACGCAAAGTTAAGTTAAGTTGGGACAAACATAACGTAACCGAACAATGTCGTGAAAACAGAAAGAAGACGTTAAAGATGTTTTGAACCAGTTAAAGAAGAGAGTAAACAGAAAGAAACATTCACAAAACATATATATATATAAGCCGATAGTGATTGGAGACATAAGTCACCCTGTACAGGGAGGTCATTACAGGAATTACATTCAAAGATATAAATCCACCCTAACCTTTAAATGGAAGATAGCGGCTGTTTGCACAGCAGTGGCAACAGAAGATATTCTACTGACCTCACTGTTTCTTATATTATCTCTCTACAGGCAAAGAGACGTGCGTCAGACTCCAGTAAACTAAACCTTATCATTATCTACGGCTCAATATAGCGAGTGTTTCTGCTCACTCATTCATATTCTAACAGACAGAGAAGCCCGACATGGAGGGTTCAGCGTCCGATCGGAGCCGAACTCGCTAATATACTCGACCTGTGACTGAGGGGCGGAGCCACGGCTATCTGCCTGTTAGCATGAGAAGACCGATCTGGTCCAGGCGGGTTATCCTGAGCCCAGCAGCACACCTGGCTCTGTAATTCATTTGGCTTGTCTCTGGAATTAAACACGAGCTCAGTTTGCAGAACTGCTGAATTATTCAACATGGCCGAGACTCAAACAGAGTCTGGAGAGTGTGGCCTTGAATCACTATGGACAGGGAGAGAGAGGCAGAGATACATGGAGAGAGAGAGAGAGAGAGAGAGAGAGAGGGGGGGAGAGAGAGAGAGAGATACATGGAGAGAGAGAGAGAGGGAGGGAGAGGGAGAGATACATGGAGAGAGAGAGGGGGGGAGGGGGAGATGAATGGAGAGGAAGATGAAGAGTGAACATCTTTATTTGGGGGCGGGGCTTGAGGGGCTATATAAGGATGGTTGGTGGTCAGGAGGAGATGGATCAGGTTGTGCAGAACGGCTTTGCTCTGTGAGCGGCTGAACAGACCACATCCTGGTGAGAAACCACAGGAAGTTGGGAATGTTCCAGACAGGAAATGTCCGTAAACGGCGCCTCCTCTTCCATCTCCCGCCGTGTTTGTATGTTGAGGACATGTGATACACGTAGAAAAACAACCGCATTCCAATAGTCGACCGGCAAATGGGTTTCTTGTCGCTGTGCCCCAATGGCGGCGTCACCAAGAAGAAGAACACCAACCCTCTGTTCCTTGCACAACTTTTTTTCTTTATTGTTTATAAAGTTCAGAACAATCTCCCGTCCCGAGCCACGACTCATCCCTCGCCAGCCGCGCCGTTTAAATACACACCTTGCCTCACAAAAATACAAAGTTCAACAGCGTAGAACAGCTGGAGTCCACGGGTTCAGTATCAAGACAGAAACACTCAAATGAAAAAACGCCGGAGAGCTCACAGCCGGCGCTTCTACGCAGACGGCCGTCGCAGTAGACGCTCTGGGATGGTAAAATACACATGGGTACGCAGAAATGACCAGGATTACGCATATATATACAGTATATATATATATACTATGTATATATGTATACTGTATGCAATGTCCTACAAGGAAACAATATGAAATGTTGGCGTCGATGGAAATGCAAACTAACGAGATGATTATGAAGACAACTCTTGGTTTCTTCATGTGTTGGGGGAGCCAGTGAGGCTAGAATTATGTTATTAGCATTATAGTAATAAACTTTATATCTTTATATCATCCATCACTGCTGCCTCAGTCTTTTCATTGGGTGGTGATGAATGTATGTACGGACATACGTATTGTATGTGTATACTGTATGTATTCATTATTACTAAGGGATACAGAATGTGAATGCATAAACAGATTTGCCTCTGTTTGATATTCTGTGTTTAAGATGTAATATTTGATTGGGAGTGACGTCAGCGATATTTTAACAATGTCCAAATTCATGTTCAGTCTGAATGATGGCAGAATGGATGCATTGTGGATGAAGTTTAATCCCAGAATTAGTGAAATGGATTATCAAGCAACATTCTTGCCAACTGCTTCTTGCATTAACGCACAAAATTGTCATTTACAACACATTCAGCTTTGTGGTTACTTGTGTTTACTTACTGTACGTCTTTACTCTGGGCAAACATATAGTATATTATTCACATAGTATTCACATAACAGTAATATACATCTATATATATCTATATATATACACATTCCTCCACCCTCGGGAAACCAGTGTTCAGGCACTTCCTGCTGGTGTTCAGCGGCTCTCAGGGGACCCTGGGCCCGTCTAGTACACCAGCTAACCCTATCTACACCAGCTAACCTTATCTACACCAGCTAACCTCATCTACACCAGCTAACCTCATCTACACCAGCTCACCTCATCTACACCCGCTCACCTCAGCTCCTACCCTTTGTCTGAAAAAACAAACTGCGCTTAGCCTTTGAAATGGGAGACCCTGATGAAAACACCACACTGCTTGGTTCCCGTTCACGTTCCCTGCTGCACTCCTGCAGGAGGCAGAGCTGAAGCCAGCGACCATGCAGGCCTCTCCTGTGCGATGATTCTAAGATTTTTCCCTCCGTTTGTTAGGAGGCAGCGAGGCGGGTATGACGGTGATGGTGTTTGAAGGACTTCACCGCCATGAGACGCCTCGACAACAGCTGCATCTCAGGGGATATGAGGACCACCCCCTCCCCCCTGCCCTGCCCTACAGTAAAATCTGATTAAACTTTATTTATAAAAGAATAATAATTTCTCTTCTTATGCCATAGACTTTTATCGCGCCACTTCTAACGTCGACGCAGGTTTCATAGTTGACTTCGCCGCCACACAGCTTCCCTCCTCCTGTTTTAATAAAAACACATCAAGGTCCATCGTCTTCTTCAAACCAAATGGAACACAGAAAACTCATCGGGGTGAAAAACAACAAGAAACTATTACACGTTGGAGGCTCTTGGCCAATGCCCTTGTAACTTCTTCATTTTTTTTCTTTTTTTACATGTATTTTAGTTTTTCCACATTTGACAAAGTTGATCCCCGAACAGCGACCAACATATTAAAACATATTCTTAAACATCGAGCAAATGCAAACAAAACGAAGTGAGAGGTCACAACTTTGAACAAATTAACTTTCAAATTAAAAGCAAAAAAATACAAAAAAATACAAAAATAAAACTGCATCTTCAACATGAAACACAGTACTGGTCGAGACACGTCACCACGTTATGAGTCCTTTTTTTCTTTACATCTTACACCCCCCCCCCACCCCCCCTCCCCCCCTCCCTCCCCGTCCTGGACATGAAGGTCAAACAGAGGTCACCCCGTGGAGATGGACTGTGAGCTGGTGCACATGGTGGTGCGTGGATGTTGTTAACAAGCAGGAGGTTTCAGTAAATAGAGGCTTTAGTTCTACTTGAAGTTCTAAGCGGTTGTGGGATCGCCACAACAGTACTCCTCCCCTCCTCCCACACCAGCAGCACGAACACAGTACCCCAGAAGAACCTGTTCCAGAAGAACCCGTCCCAGAAGACAGGGGGTCTCACGTGGTCTTCGTGCACCGTGGGCCTGTTGTGTAAAAACGATCTGTTTGCCTTTTTGCTCGTTTTGCTTGAAGCTGCTTCTGAAGTGTTGGAGGAGTCAGGACCGCCGAGTGGGAGAAGAGATGTTTCCGGAGTGGGGGGGGGGGGAGAGTGTAAGGCAGTTCATGGTATGAGAAGTCATGCCTGAAGAGAACCACAAGAAGCGTGTCCGTGTTGAGTTCTGTTGCAGCAGACCCATGGGCGCCCGTCCAGATGCTGCAGAGTAGCCCATAATACTCTTCTTATTGCTACGGTAACATAGCACAAAAGAGATTTTTTTTTTGTTTTAGTCCCGAGGCAAAGTTGGACCAGAAAAAAAAAAAGAATAAAAAGCACGAGAAATATCAAAAAGAGATAAACAACGGCAAGAGGAAGAGGAAAACTGCGGCTGAACATTAAAGGTTCAAAGTTAGAATCTTGACTCCACCCCCCCCCCCCCCCCCCACGCCCCAGACTGGAGACGGCGTTGCTGAGGCCGGGCGGAGGACGGCGGCGGTGATGATGGCAGAGCATGTTGCTATCTCCCCTCGAAGCAGTCCAGGTACTCCAGGATAAGGTCATAGCAGAATCGATACTGCTCCTGGGGGCCACAACATAATAACACACATTGATCGGTGAAACAGAAACATTCGCACCGCGCCCCGGCTAGCTCGCCAGCCCCGAGGTGCGGTGCGGACGCTCGCCGGGCTGAGCGACTCACGAAGCTAATTTGCGTAAATCAATTTCCCCAATTCATCACTAATCACTAATAGCAATAGGGAGCGTGGACAGGGCAGGAGGTGACGCAAGATGGATGGACGGGTGGACTGAGCGGGAGCTGCTAAGTAATAACCTTGCATATGGAGAGACTCTTAACACGCTTCTATTGGACAGACCATGGATACAGAATATAATCGGACGCACACACATAAAACAAGATCCGACTCGGGTACAGCACAGCAACATAGAACGCCGATTAGCGTCCTCATATAATAAACCAACGGGGACCAATCAGACGGGTTCCTTTACCAGAGACTCCACCATGTTGGGCTTGCAGTTGCGTAAGGTCTTGACGGCGTAGAAGACGTCCACCATGTTCTGGTACTGGATCATCTCCAGCAGGATGGTGCTGGCGCAGAAACTCCCACTGCGACCGCCGCCGTTCCTGAAGGCAGCGGACGGAGACACGGATGTCAGAGGAATGTTCTGGAGGACATTTTGACCGCATTATAGGGTTCCCATCACATGACTTAGTCTCATAGGCTTCTCATCACATGTAGTCTCATAGGTTTCTCATCACATGACTTAGTCTCATAGGCTTCTCATCACATTTAGTCACATAGGCTTCTCATTACATTTCGTCTCATCACATTCTCAAAGGGTTCTCATCACATGTAGTCTCATAGTGTGTAGCGTGAGTTCTAACCGTATTTATGGACATTGTTTGCCAATAGAAGGACGTTTATTTGCTGACACTGCATCCATGTTGTGCAGAACATCGGTTGTACTGTTTGTGTGTTTTGAAATCCCACCTGAGATCCTGTGCACCACACGTGACTGACGACTGAATACTGCTGCGTTCCTCACACATCCCCCAGACGGCACTTAGTTCATATGAAGAGCAACCTTAACTGACTTAAGTGTGCGTGAAATATTTAGCTTTCCCTACGTTCTCCTTTTCCATCGACTTTTATCCGTGTTTTTGTTTCAATCCCCCTCGATCCATACATCTCTCTTTAAATTACATTTCCGGAACACAAAATCTCTCGAAGATGCTTCTATTTTCAAGGTTTTTGCAGAAGCCCCTCTCTACACAGAGATGCCAGAATATTGGCATAAGACTCCCCGGCGCTGTGCTGGATCTTGCCTGTTTCCACTGAATCTATGAAGCCGGAATAATGCCGGAACGCTGTGTGCTGGTGTTCCAGAATCAAGAGGTGTGATGTGTAACATGACAGCGTTGGTGTCATGTTATATGCAACATGTTGATATGTGATGTTAGAATAACACATCTTCAAAACGCCACCCCCCTGTCCCGGCATTCCGGCGTACCCCTTTTACACAGTCATCGACCCGGCTTTGTTACGGCTCTGTTACTCCCTCCGATGCCTGAATGAAGGCGGAATGGAAATGATCCCCCATTCTGCGTTTGTACCGTTTACACAGCAGGAGAGGCGGAGTAAAGGCGCAAGGTTCCCGCAACGGAACGGCAGAGTAAGCGGGGCTCAAAACAGAAAGCTTTGACATGTCGTCGACTACTGCTGAACACGTGGGAAACAGAGATCGGCAGATAACCAGTCTATGACTATCTTGTCATCAAAACACGATATCCCGCACACGTGACATAACACCTCGACTAAACACCACGCCTCTGGGAACCGTTGAGGGTAAACTGACGGAGGTTTGAAGTTTCCCTCGACGAAACGCTAAAGGGGACGTCCGCCGTCCACTTCCTGTCCCGCTTGGAACATCGGTGGTCATGTAATTAAGTCATCAGTCGCCCTACGTCTCTTCTGCGCTCGAGGATTTACCGCCGAGAGATCCACCGTGTTCTGGGTTGAGTCTTAATTGATTTCATCTCCATAACCTCCTTCCTGGTAGTCGTGGGTAACAACACCGTGTGACACTGGGGGGGCATGGCGTGTTGTCATGACAACAGGAGGAGTTGGAGCAGCAGGCGTTTACCACAGAGAAGTTTAGGATGAGACACATGGAGGATGACAGACACACCACACACACACACACAACATACACACCAGCCCAGAGCTGATCCAAGCCGGCAGGTTGTCAGTCGGGGGGTTAAGAGAGTTCATGTTCATGTTCTTCGCAATTCTCTTTGGTTTTAATCCAATGAAGGAGAACTGGGAACGAGAACTACAAGGTCTTGATCGTATTAACTGTACCCTGAGGCACCCCCCCACACACACACACACACACACACACACACAACCTGAGGTGTGTGTCGTACTCACAGGCAGTGTACGACGGTGCGACCCTCTCCACATTCCCGCTGCCACTTGTGAACTTGGGCCAGCAGGTTGAGGAATGCCGGCCTGGAGTCGGGAACGTCGCGGTATGGAGACCAGCGCAGGAACTGGAACTGACACACCACCAGCTGGCCTTCCTGGAGCTGCAGGCACACACACACGTACATGCACACACACACACACACACACACACACACACACACACACACACACACACACACACACACACACAGGTTCACACACACACACACACGGTCACGACTGCACAGATATCGGTGTTACAGTACAATACTCGCTTTTCCTGCCTGACTCAAAAAGGTAGGACTACACCACTAAATCGCGTGTGCTAGACTATACGCGGGCAGCTACTAGAGGTAGCGTGTTGTGAGGACATGTTGTGCGTAGTGTTTTATAGCACTGGTCTCACCCACTGATTGGTCGGAATGTCGCCACGCTCTCATTATCAGTCTACCTTTTGGGTTTCGCGGGGAGATGATGAGAATAGGGAATAATGATTTTTTACGTTTGAAGGAATGCTACAATATGGTGTCTGATACTATAGTGTTGTCTAGTGTTATACGGTAAAGTGTCGTTATAATCAGTATCACCGTTTGAGAATGAGAATATACGTCCATAATATATATAATATACGTACATTACCGCAGTAAATTACATCTTTAAATGATTTCCAGAAGAAGAAGAAGAAGAAAAAAAAAGAAGCTGTCTAACCTCATTCCATTAATTAAGTTGATTTACTCATCATCTTCTCCTCGATACGCCAAGACCCATAAACTTGAGAAAAGCGATAAATTAAAAAGAGCGTTTCTGCTCATTAGCGGCGCGTGACGACGGGTCGGGAACGGCCGCGGATGCAGTTCAAGACCCGAACATAAAACCAGATCGCGGAGGAGACATTAAATATGTGAGCGAGCATGAAATACGTGATTATTTACCACCCAGGGGCATTAAGGTCTTATATACACACACCTATATATCAATACCTCATACGTCTACAGTCTTGCATGTTCACACACATTTTATATGCGTTTAATCTGCCGGTTCGCAGCGTCTCGTGTACGGATCCACGCTTCCCCATCAGTCAGAGGTCCTGCACATGGGCTCATAGGAGGCGGCAGAGGAGACCTTGGGATCTGCTGGAGGGGGATTAAGCTATTATCTGGCGCCCCGGCCGGACCCAGCGCAGCCAGGGGTGATCTAGCGAGGCCTCCGCAGCCACGCGGTCCGAGATCAAAGCGCTAGCGTACGGCGGCGCGGCGGGAAGGAGTCTCAGCTAACGCAGGAACACCGAGGAGGAGGGAGGCAAGCACACACACACACTAATAGAGGAACGGCCCAGAAACACACACACACGCACACACACACACACACACACACACACACACACACACACACACACACACACACACACAAGAACACACACACACACACACACACAACACACACACACACACAACACACAACACACACACAACACAACACACACACACACACACACATAGAATACACACACACAACACACACAACACACACACACACACACACACACACACACACACACACACACACACACACACACACACACACACACACACCACACACACACACACACACACACACACACACACACGCACACACACACAGACACACACACACACACACACACACACACACACACACACACACACACACACACACACACACACACACACACACACACACACACACACACACACACACACACACACACACACACACACACACACACACACCCTCCCAGGTCTCTTCCCTCCGGTACAGGAACGAGCCAATAGGGGTGACCCAATAGGAGTGAGCCAACAAGAGTGAGCCAACAGGGGTGAGCCAACAGGAGTGAGCCAACAGGGGTGAGCCAACAGGAGTGAGCCAACAGGGGTGAGCCAACAGGAGTGAGCCAACAGGGGTGAGCCAACAGGAGTGAGCCAATAGGGGCAGAGCCAATAGAAAGCTGTGGTGAGCTCACCCAGGCGGAGTTGGACTGGTTGAGCTGGTTGAGCATGACCACGGCGGTGCAGCCGTAGTCGAACACCAGCCTCCAGAAGTCGGCGGTGGTGCCGGGCAGCGGGTGGGGCGTGACAATCAGCGCCGCCGGCCGGTAGAAGCTGTCGGTGAGCGCCGCGTTGATGTAGTTGTTGCTCTCGCCCTCGCTGGTCACCAGGAAGGCCAGGCCGCGGTCGGGCGGCAACACGTCCATGCTGCGGTTCTTCTCCCGGTTCCGTGGCAGCAGGGCGATGCTGCAGTCCTCCACGTCCACGTGGGGGGTCACCGAGTTCAGGGTCTGGAGGAGAGGCGGCGGGGAGAGAGATGGAGGGAGAGGTGGGGGAGGGAGAGAGATAAGATGAAGAAGAGAGAGAGAGGGGGGGAGAGTGGCGATGGATCCAACAGCAGAACAAGAAGGTTGAGCACAGAGCAGGAACCCAGCTGGAGGTCCGGCCCACCGGGACCAGAAGATCAGCTGACATTTTAACCACCGAGTGGACCCCGACTCCAGTCCTGCTCAGGATGGACGTGGGTTCACAACAAGCCCAGGTTTATAGCTTGTTTCCCAGAGCACTCTGTGGACCTGAAAAAAAAGTAGGTGTTTTGTTCTGTATATGATATACGATGTATCCCCTGAACCCAATGAAACCACTGAAATTGTTATCAGATTATACCCAAGTAACCTTGACACATTTTATGTAGGTATTCATAAAAGTAGGTATATTGGTTATAGAATTTGACAGATAAAGAGCTATATTTATGTATATCTTTGTATATATGAGGGGTGAAATGCAGGTCACTTTGTTGAGTCGATGAAAAAGTGTTGCCCTGTAAGCACAGAGCGCTACGGAGCTACGGAGTTTAGTTTGGACTTAGTGATACATTTAGAGGTAAAGGAAGGTGGGATAAATGGAACATCGCTTTAACAAAGGAACAAGAATCGGTTGGGATTACTTTTTATTGGACTGAGTCACACCAACACAGTCTGGTCGGGCGCACGGAGGAGAGGAAACTCCAGCGGATATGAATGATTCACACCCGACACACCGATTTACCACAAACATATAATCAAATATAATAGTTTCGCCTGTGATAGGCTCCGCGCGCATCTGCATATGCGCAGGCAGAACAAAGGACAGCTACGGTGCTCCTCGGGTCCTCTACCCGGGAAGCAGAGGCTGCGGTTACTCAGCTTTGGATAACGAGTTGGACAGATATACTGTATGGCCATTATTGTACTGTGTGTGTGTGTGTGTGTGTGTGTGTGTGCAGGATAAATGGTTGAACTGATTGTACTGTCGCACGTCTGGATCGTCGTTGAAAACGGTGCAATCGCCAGATGCATCTTTTTTCACGTTAATGTGTGAAAAAAACGCAATGACGATGGTTCACAAGTCCCACATCGGGAGTCCCGAGTCGAGTCTCGAGTCACCGGGTGCGCTGCCGCTAACCGGGCGTGACTCCGGTTCACGAGTCTCCGGCTGGAGTCCCCGTCCGCGGGCTCCAGACACCTGTCAGCGTCTGGAGGAGAGTCTCCGCGCCGCAGAGCCCTCCGTGATGCAAGCCGTGCCCGCAGGCAGTTAGCCAGAGGGCTGAAGGGAACCTCGACGCCTCGCCTGCTCACCTCGACGCCTCGCCTGCGCACCTCGACGCCTCGCCTGCTCACCTCGGAGTCTGGGAGTGTCGCTTGACTTCATGTGGATATCACCGCCGCGGCGATCAGGGAAGTGAGAAAGTAAGACGTGAGGCTTCGCTCTCATCTATTTATTGACTCTGCGGAAAAACCGGGAAATGAAGAGGAGGACGCTTCCTGCATGAAAATGAAGGCTCGCTCCTCAGTGCAGACCGAACCCTGCCTCCTGGACCCTGTATAGATCTATATCTATGTAGAGATAGATAACTATAGATATATAGAGATAGATATCTATATAGATACAGTATGCAACCCTAATGTCAAGCAGCCCGTCTGTCCCTGATGAGTGGAGGTATGAAGGAATCAAGTAAACTAGTGGACATATAAAGGAATCAAGTGAGCTAGTGGAGGTATAAAGGAATCAAGTGAACTAGTGAAGGTATAAAAGAAGCAAGTGAGCTAGTGGAGGTGTAAAGGAATCAAGTGAACTAGTGAAGGTATAAAGGAAGCAAGTGAGCTAGTGGAGGTGTAAAGGAATCAAGTGAGCTAGTGAAGGTATAAAGGAAGCAAGTGAGCTAGTGAAGGTGTAAAGGAATCAAGTGAACTAGTGAAGGTATAAAGGAAGAAAGTGAGCTAGTGAAGGTATAGGAATCAAGTGAACTAGTGAAGGTATAAAAGAATCAAGTGAACTAGTGAAGGTATAAAGGAATCAAGTGAGCTAGTGAAGGTATAAAGGAATCAAGTGAGCTAGTGGAGGTGTAAAGGATCATCTCCATGCTCTCATCTCTCCGTCTCTCATCTCTCTCATCTTCTCTCATCTCTCCGTCTCTCATCTCTCTCTCTCCTCTCCGTCTCTCATCTCTCCGTCTCTCATCTCACCATCTCTCATCTCTCATCTCTCCGTCTCTCATCCTCTCCGTCTCTCATCTCTCCGTCTCTCATCTCTCTCCGTCTCCATCTCTCATCTCTCCGTCTCTCATCTCTCCGTCTCTCATCTCTCCGTCTCTCTCTCTCTCTCATCTCTCATCTCTCCGTCTCTCATCTCTCCGTCTCTCATCTCTCCGTCTCTCATCTCTCCGTCTCTCATCTCTCCATCTCTCATCTCTCATCTCTCCGTCTCTCATCTCTCCGTCTCTCATCTCTCCGTCTCTCATCTCTCCGTCTCTCATCTCTCCATCTCTCATCTCTCCGTCTCTCATCTCTCATCTCTCCATCTCTCATCTCTCCGTCTCTCATCTCACCTCTCATCTCTCCATCTCTCATCTCTCCGTCTCTCATCTCTCATCTCTCATCTCTCCGTCTCTCATCTCGCCATCTCTCATCTCACCGTCTGTCCGTCTCATCCTGCAGCTGCACCCTGCAACTATATATACTATATATAGTATATATAGTATATATACTATACAGATATGAGGTTAGACATCTTTTCGATATTTTTCTATGGTTTTATGCTTCAATTAGACTTTTAAAATCTAATGATTTATGTCTGTTTTATGTTGCTGCCTTTGTAAAGCACTTTGTCATCACAGATTTTGAAAAGTGCTCTATAAATAAAGATTATTATTATTATTATATATCTATATGTACGTATATAGATATATATATATCTATGCACATACAAATATAGTATATATCTTTGTATATATATATATATATATATATATGCATTCTGTATATATAATGTATATTTACATTTGAAAGTGTTGGATGACGCACACGTCTCTGATTTCCTCACCGTGATGCTGGTGGCGTCACAGCAGATCCGTAGAGATCCTGTCCTCCGTCGCCACCGCGTCCTCCCCGCCCGCCACCCGTCCAACCCCGACCCCACCCCCACCCCCACCCCCGACCCCAGCCCCCCAGCTACACGGGAACATTTCAAGAATGTCATCACTTTTTTAAAATTGTCTCCTGCATTTTTTATGTCCTCCTTACATTCATACATGTATGAGGTCATCTGTTTACTTGTGCTCTGCTTCGCTTGCTCAGGTCAATGTATTGCTTTAATATCTCCTGTCCCCTTTCCTCTCCCTCTCCCCCAATCCCTCTCCCTCTCTCCCCCAATCCCTCTCTCTCTCCCACCCACCTCCCTCCCTCCCTCCCAACTCTCCCTCTCCACCTCTCCCTCCCTCCACCTCTCCCTCCCTCCCTCCCTCCCCCCTGCAGCCCTGTGTCCAGTACTGGCCAGAGCCCGGTCTGCAGCAGTACGGTCCCATGGAGGTGGAGTTCCTGTCCATGTCGGCGGATGACGACGTCATCACACGTCTGTTCCGGGTCAAGAACGTGACGAGGGTAGGTGGTCCCCCCCTCCCCCCCCGTACCATACCTGTCCCCAGAGAGATTGTGACTGTCACACAAGTGACACCCGAGTGGGTTTTCGTGTCATTTCAATTTCTGTAAAATGTCACTTCTTCCTGCTCGAACAGATCTAGTGGGCGGCAGTAGCTCAGGAGGTAAGAGCGGTTGTCTGGCAACAGGAAGGTTGCTGGTTCGATCCCCGGGCTCCTCCCCCTCCTAGCTAAGTGTCGAGGTGTCCCTGAGCAAGACACCACCTAACCCTACCTGCTCCTGACGTGTTGGTTGTTACCTTGCATGGTTGACACCACCGTCGGTGTATGAATGGGTGAATGTGAGGCAACTGTAAAGCACTTTGGATAAAAAGCTCTTTATAAATGCAATCCATTTACCATCTAGTGCCTGCATGACAGGCTCACCGAAACAAACATTGTTTTTGCTGAGAGAACGGTCTTGTAACTTGTGTACCCTCCAGTGTGTGTGCACCGTGAGTCTACTCAGAAAAAATTATGTATTTTATGGTAATACAATCCATACTTTTACCGGGAATTCTCTCAGGTACCACCCGCTCCCCCCACCCCCGTCCACGCGTACACATTCAGATGAGGCGTCCGACACGCGGAGAATTAGGCCGGACCTCCGAGCGAGGCGGCAAGCCAAGCGTCTGACAGCCCTGTCACAGAGCGGGGGGAGGAGGAAGGGCTGGGGGGTGTGCTTCCTCCAACACGGCCCCGCATCGCTGCTCTGAATACAAATATGTGTGTGTGTGTGTGTGTGTGTGTGTGTGTGTGTATGCAGGGGTCAACACACACACACACACCCCCCCCCCCCCGCGCGCTAGAATATCAACCTCCAGGGTCGGAGGAACAGGAAGGACATTTCTCCCACCAAAACGAAACGCTGACAATTCCAGATCTTCAGAGTTCAGGCAAACTCAATCACGGCTGTCAGGGTTTGAGTGGGAACGTCGGGAACAGGAACGTCGGTGTTCCGATCTGCTCTCTTGGCAGCTGATGTTCATAAGCCCCAACCACTGCCCCTCCCCCCCCTCCCAGGTTAGTCCCCGCCCCCAACGTTCTCATGTCCTCATGTCGAGGGAAAAACGTGAGGAAGGTTTGATGAGAAGAAGAGTTATAGTGCAGCAGTGCAGGATGTGAGGTAGGGGGGGGGGAGCGTCTGTAAATCCCGGCTCCGCCCCCGCCGGTCCTCAGAGCGCCGTGCTCGCGTCTCCGCCGGCCCAATTAGCGTGACTTACGGCAGCGGCGGCGTTCCTTAAGTGTCTGCGGGAAGTCTGTCGGGGAGCCCGGATCGGGGAGCGGCTCAGCCCCCGATCCCCGCCGCTCGCCCATAAATCTGCCCTCACTCTGCTGACTGAGCACCGCCGGGACACACCCGGGAGGGGGGGGGACTGTTGCTCTGGCAACAGTGGTGTCAAGGTCCAGGCGCAAGTCAGGTGCATGCCAACTAACTATGATCGCCACTTGACACACATTGTATGCATTATACACACACACACACACACACACACACACACACACACACGATCACAACTTAACACATTATATGCACACATACTGTACACACATTCACACACACATATGCATGCACTGACACCTAGACATGCACACACACACACACACACACACACATATGATCACAAATTCACACTCTTTATATGTGCATACACAGACACACACACACGATCACAACTTAACACATTGTATGCGCATACAAACACACACACACACACACACACACACACACACACACATACAATATGCATGTGAACAAACCTGTATAGATGCACACAATCACTGTGTGTGTGTGTATGTGTTGTACCTCGAATGGTGCTGAACCCTATGTCTCCTAACCATGTCTCCTATCCCAGCCCATGTCTCCTTTCCTCACACATGTCTCCTATTCTAGCCCTATTCCCATGACTTCTATCCTCGCCCATGTCCCCTATCCTCCCCAATGTCTCCTATCCTCCCCAATGTCTCCTTTCTTAACCCATGTCTCCTATCCTCCCCAATGTCTTCTATCCTCTACATGTCTCCTTTCCTAACCCATGTCTCCTATCCTCACCCATGTCTCCTACCCTTGCCCATGACTCCTTTCCTAGCCCATGTCTCCTACCCTGACCCTATCCCTATGTCTTCTAACCCATGTCTCCTATCCTCGCCCATGACTCTTGTCCCCTCCCATGACTCCTCCTTGTCTCCTATCCTCGCCTCCTTGTCTCCTATCCTCGCCTCCTTGTATCCTCTACACTTCGTGACAGCTCCCCCTAGTGGGCTGGGCCGGCTGGGTCCTCTCACCTGGAACTCGTCTCTGAGCTGGGAGGAGTTGCTCTGGGAGTCGACACGGAGCATGTCCTTGTAGGTGAGCGCAAACTCGTTCACCAAGATGGCCGTCTCCCCGCACAGACACGCCTCCAAGATGGCGTCGTGGATGAAGACATACTGCTCCTGCAGAGCGGGAAACCAAGCGGGGTCATGGTCAGTGTGTGTGGGTGTGTGTGTTTGTGTGTCTGTGCGTGTCTGTGTGTGTGTGTGTGTGTGTGTCTGTGTGTGTCTGTGTGTATATGTGAGTGTGTGTGTGTTCTTGACAGTGTGAGTGTGTGTGTGCATGCATATCAGTGTGTGTGTATATGTCAGTGTGTGTGTGTGTGTGTGCGTGCATATCAGTGTATGTGTGTGTGTATATCAGTGTGTGTACATGTGTATATCAGTGTGTGTGTGTACATGTGTCAGTGTATGTGTGTGTGTGTGTGCATGACAGTGTGAGTGTGTGTGTGTGACTACATATCAATAAATAATGAGGAAAGGTAAACATTGGATATTTTTTTCATTTTTAATCTGCCCTTCTCGTTGTGAATTAAAGATGTGCTATACTGTCTCAAACACCTCACGCCAGAGGATGAATTAATCATTCTGAATCGACAATCACTCTTAGACTGCATTTCATTAGACCGTTAATAACTACAAACGTAATAAACAGTTGAACCAATATTAGATTTACATGGAAACAAAATGGATATGCAAAGCGTGTGCACTTCTACAGGGAAGCCGGGGTGTTCTCCCATCCCGTCCCTCACACAGATCATTGCAACACATCCCCTCTCGCTACACACGCGTGTCACCGCTATAAATACATGAATAAATAAAATGCCAAGGAGCACAATTACAGTTACACGGAGAATAAAGTCTGCGCGAGTGGTCCTGTATTATCCATAGTATCCTTGTTCTGTTTATTTATTCAGATTTATTCATTTCTGCACAGATGTAATGATATGTTTCTGGGCTACAGGGCTCTCATGTAGCCTGCATGCATATATATATATATATATATATATATATACACAGTATATACTGTATATATACTGTATATATATAGATATATATAATGTACAATATGAGAGTTGAACACAAAACATCCAGACACACTTTGATTCTATGCTGATCTGTCTGAATGATAATTTAGTCGACCACAATTATTACTCTCAGGAGTTCCAGACTGCAGAACATATTCAAGTGCAGCACGTATTTGATCGTAGAGTCCTGTAAAGATCTGAAAACTAGATCAACAAACCTGCCATCTAAAAGGAATGGCTTTTGGTTCCGCCCTGATTTTAAAGCCATCACGAAGGTGCTCAGACTAAGCTCCGTTTGCACATTTTAACGTAAGCTTCACGGCCGTGTCGGGGCAGACATATTTTCATAAATGCATTATCGCCTCCAAAAGAGACTCGAGTCCTCTAGGAAGCTACATGCTACATGCCTCTGTGCATTCTCTGTGTGCTCTGCTCTGTTGAAAACAATATGAGTCTGTTTATGTCTTTTCTGCGTCTTGCTATACAAACCCATGTCTCCTATCCTAAACCATGTCTTCTATCCTAACCCCGTCACAATGTCTCCTAACCCATGTCTCCGATCCTCAGCCATGTCTTCTATCCTCTCCCATGACTCCTTTCCTAACCCACCAACTCGCTATACAGGTATGAGCCATGAGCGTGTGTGGTGAGCAGCGAGGCCGCTAGGAGCAGAGTGGCCACGAGGGTCAGCTGACCTCGGTCTGGATCATGTTGATGCGTCGGGAGCACAGGGTCTTGACGCAGTTGTAGATGTCCACCACGCCCTCGCACTCGGCCATGTCCAGCATCACGTCCAGGACGATGTAGCAGCCCGTCCGCCCCGCGCCCACACTGGTGCACAGGGAGGGATGGGTTATAGTACACCATAGGACACCATAGTACACCATAATACACCATAGTGGTCCATAGTAGTCCAAAGTACACCATAATACACCATAGTACTCCATAATACACCATAGTGGTCCATAGTAGTCCAAAGTACACCATAATACACCATAGTGCTCCATAATAAACCGTAATACCCCATAATAAACCATAATACTCCATAATACACATAATACACCATAATAGTCTGTAATACACCATAGTACTCCATAATACTCAAACAACACACCATAATACACTATAATACACCATAATACTCAAATAACACACACCATAATACTCCACCATAATAATAATAATAACAATAATAATAATGATTTCTTATTGCCAACGATGATTAGGATGACAGTGAGCTCAGCACGTCCTGACCTGCAGTGGACCACCACGGGCCCGGCGTCGGGGGGCGTGCTGGCCTTCACGCGGCGTATGAAGGCGAGGAGGCCCGTGGCGTGGCAGGGAACGCCGTGCTCCGGCCACGACGTGAAGTGGAACTGTCGGACCTCGTGCTTCGCCGAGTAGCCCCTCTGTCAACACACAGACGCCACCGCACCGCACGTCAGCCCACCGCCACTGACGAAGCCTTCCCCCCCCAGAGACGGCTTTACTACAGACACACTGACATCCATCTAGAGTCAGGCTGGCTCTACCCCCCACTCTTCCTCATCCTCCTCCTCCTCTCTCTCCTCCTCATCCTCCCTCACCCTCCTCCTCCTCCTCCCCTCCTCCTCCTCTCTCCTCCTCCACTCCTTGCCTCATCCTCCCTCCTCCTCCTCCTCCTCTCTCTCTCTCCTCCTCCTCCTCCTCCTCCTCTCTCTCTCCTCCTCCTCCTCCTCCTCCTCTCTCTCTCTCCTCCTCCTCTCTCTCTCCTCCTCCTCCTCTCTCCCTCCTCTCCAGTGATTGATATGATGAGACCCTGTTTGTTTATTCGGAGTGTGAGGGATGTGAAGGGCGCGGGCCACGTGTCTGTCGGGTGACGGCTGCACGTCGGAGGAAGATTGACTTCCCGTGTGTTTGCCGCCCGGAGTTCCGGGAAGCACCGCTCCCTCTGTGCCCACCGGACACGTGACCAACCACACAGTCGACCGACACAAAAAGTCACTTATAAACAACAACAACAACAATAAGAAACTCAAACGGCGCTGTGGAGACGCAAACTGTCAACTCCTTCTCTTGCCTCAGCGAGCGCCTGGGGAGAAGACGCATGACAACGACTTGATGAGAGCATTTTATCAGTTTATCGCCGCTGTTATGTTGTCTCTGCATCCTCCAATCAGGAGGCCCCGGGGAAATCCACAGAGAAGTGGGGGGTGGTGACCACCAGGTGGTAAAAAAAAAACCAACCCAGACTTCAAACACTGGAACCCAGCGTCTCTGCAGACGCGCCGGGACACTGAAGTTGAAGTTGCTCCTGGGTTTAGCTCTGCACCTTGCAGGCCTAGTAGGGGTCATTAAGGGGTCACTTAGGAGCAGTTAGGGGTCATTGAGGAGCAGGTAGGTGTCATTAGGATGTAGAGGTCATTAAGGAGCAGGTAGGGGTCAATAGGAGCAGGTAGGAGTCATAAGGAGGAGGTAGGGGTCATTAGGAGCAGGTAGGGGTCATTAAGGAGTAGGTAGGTGTCATTAAGGAGTAGGTAGGGGTCATTAATGAGGAGGTAGGGGTCATTAGGAGAAGGTAGGGGTCATTAGGAGCAGGTGGAGGTCATTAAGAGCAGGTAGGGGTCATTAGGAGGAGTTAGGGGTCAATGTGGAGCAGGTAGGGGTCATTAAGGAGGAGGTTGGTGTCATTAGGAGCAGGTAGGGGTCATTAGGAGCAGGTAGGGGTCATTAGGGGGTAGGTAGGGGTCATTAGGAGCAGGTAGGGGTCATTAAGAGCAGGTAGGGGTCATTAGGAGCAGGTAGGGGTCATTAGGGGGAGGTAGGGGTCTTTAGGAGCAGGTAGGGGTCATTAAGAGCAGGTAGGCGTCATTATGAGCAGGGGTCATTAGGGGGAGGTAGGGGTCATTAGGAGCAGGTAGGGGTAATTAAGGAGCAGGTATGGGTCATTAGGAGGAGTTAGGGTGTCATTGAGGAGCAGGTAGGGGTCATTAAGGGGTCATTGGGGAGCAGGTAGGGGTCATTAAGGAGCAGGTAGGGGTCATTGGGGAGCAGGTAGGGGTCATTAAGGGGTCATAAAGGAGCAGGTAGGGGTCATTAAGGGGTCATTAAGGAGCAGGTAGGGGTCATAAAGGAGCAGGTAGGGGTCATTGGGGAGCAGGTAGGGCTCATTAAGGAGCAGGTAGGGGTCATTAAGGGGTCATTAGGAGGAGGTAAGGGTCATTAAGGAGCAGGTAGGGGTCATTAAGGAGCAGGTAGGGGTCATTCAGAAGTTCAATTTCAGGGTTTTAGTGGGCTTCAAACTCACAACCTCTCGGCTGCCATTCCAACCCTCTAACCACGAGACCGTCCCGGGTCCTTCCCTGTGCTTGTGAGGTTTAAACGTCCATTAAACGTATGTTTGGATGCTCATGGAGCTCACCCTCTCCAAGGCGAAGGTACGGACGGTGTACTCGGCCAAGGTCTCCGTCTTCAGCAGGGTGATCTTGATGTCTCCGTACATGTCGCTGTCGTCGGGCCAGTACTTACAGCACTTCACCTGACGACACAACATACAGTATATGTGTTTGTTTTCCATTTTGTTTACGATCTCAAATGATTAATTTGGTTTTGCTGTAATAATTAATTCTATTATCTATCTATTTCAAGGGCATTTTTTTCTTGAATGTGAATTTGTATATATATTTGTATTATTTTATTATATTCTTTTATTAAATTATATATATATATATATATTTTTTTACTTAATTCGTTCTGACATTTATTGCTTTATGAAGCACAACACTTTCACCTTAAAAATGTACGTCTAATAAAAACATAATTGTGCAATTATGCACTTTTCAACACAGCGGACTGACAAGTACAATAAAACGTATTCCTCTGAAAGTGTGGGAACATATCTGCTTCTTGCCTCTGCCTTCCGTACAAAGGAGGTGATTTCCGCCGGTGGGAAGCTGTCATTAGGACCGGCAGCTCACCACTCTGATGACTGATGAGTGGGGGGTTTGAATATATATATATATAATATATGCTGTATATATACTATATATATATATATATATGTATAATATCGGGCCATGGAGCTCAGAGAAGCCGCCGCAATCGCTGCAAATCTTAGACAATCATAATACATATTGTTGTGCCTTGAAATACCCAAACCAACTCCATCAGTGTATTTAGATTAATGCTATTGTGCTCCTTAAAAAATAATTAATACATTTGGACAATCGTATTACCATACACCATACACCACAATCACGCCACAAACACTGGCATCAGACAGGATGAGCCGTGGTGATTGGGCGTTGGGGGGGGGGTGGGGGTGGGGGAGCAGGTGGTGCACGTACCCGGTGGCCAACCTCCCACCAGCCTTTGCTGTGATCTATGACGATGCTGTAAGCACGTTCTCCTGCCGCAGGACCATCCCGCCAGAGAGTTTCGTACCGCCGTCTCCTGCTTTGGGTCCCTGGGGGACATGAGGAGGGAGGGAGGGATGTTGTGGGGAGGGGGAGGGGGGGTTAGAAACACCCAGCTGACAGCTCATCCCACCGCCACCACCACCACCACCACCACCGGTCACCTGCCCACCACCACCACCACCACTACCACTCTGGGTGATTCTTCGCCTTCTTTTGTCCAAAAGGCAGCAGAGAGGCGAGGTCTTTGTTTAGTTTTTTTCCCCCGCCGTCGACAGAGCGACTGAAGGGTTGCGACGGTTTACAAAGATGACCTCGAGCCTCTAGAAAGGGCGAATCGCTTCATGCTGAGGAAATCAACAAGAGGCACGCGGAAGAGACGAAAACAAGACCACAGAGTGTGTTTCTGTTTCGTTTTGTTCCAGTGGGCCGCATCTCTCAGCGATCACCAGAGGGGACAACCTTGACCTTGTGATAGCGGTTGACATTTGAGAGGCAGAAAAGCAAAGAAAAACCTCAAAGAAATTAAGGAATATGCATACAGACGCCACACACACACACACACCACACACACACACCTCTCAAAGGAAGGCTTGCTTTTTTGCTCTTACGGATGGAAGGCACGGTCAATGCTTCCTCTTCGCTGCCGCCGTATAGGCCGCACGACGTGTCACCCACCGAGCGGGGGACAGGCCCAAAATGAACGTGTTTTAATATTCATTCTTGCTGCCCGTGATATATTTGCCGCCATCAATTGCACGAGTGGCCGCTAGACGGGGGCAGGCACGCTGGCCGCAGGTGTTCATCGCCTCTTAAAGATGGTGACAGAAAATGGCGGAGGCGTGGAACCATCAGTTCACTGGCTGGATCATCTTCCATTCATGACATCATGACAAAGGAGGTACACACACTAACACACACACACACACACACAGCAGCGTGATGATACTCACCCTGTGTTGCGATGAAGTGGTTGGATCGATGGTAGCCCTGTAAGCAGAAGGAGATGAAGAGTTATTAAGGCTCTATCTCACCCTTATGACTGGTAAGGCTCTATCTCACCCTTATGACTGGTAAGTAAGGCTCTATCTCACCCTTATGACTGGTAAGTAAGACTCTATCTCACCCTTATGACTCTGGTAAGTAAGGCTCTATCTCACCCTTATGACTGCGTAAGTATAAGACTTCTATCTCACCCTTATGTCTGGTAAGTAAGACTCTATCTCAACCCTTATGTCTGTAAGTAAGCTCTAGCTCACCCCTATGACTGGTAAGTAAGACTCTTTCCACCCTTATTGTCTGGTAAGTAAGGATCTATCTCACTCCTTATGACTGGTTAAGTAAGGATCTATCTCACCCTTATGGACTGGTAAGTAGGACTCTATCTCACCCTTATGACTGGTAAGTAAGGCTCTATCTCACCCTTATGTCTGGTAAGTAAGGCTCTATCTCACCCTTATGACTGGTAAGTAAGGCTCTATCTCACCCTTATGACTGGTAAGTAAGACTCTATCTCACCCTTATGACTGGTAAGTAAGGCTCTATCTCACCCTTATGACTGGTAAGTAAGACTCTATCTCACCCTTATGACTGGTAAGTAAGGCTCTATCTCACCCTTATGACTGGTAAGTAAGACTCTATCTCACCCTTATGTCTGGTAAGTAAGGCTCTATCTCACCCTTATGACTGGTAAGTAAGGCTCTATCTCACCCTTATGTCTGGTAAGGCTCTATCTCACCCTTATGTCTGGTAAGTAAGGCTCTATCTCACCCTTATGTCTGGTAAGTAAGTCTATCTCACCCTTATGTCTGGTAAGTAAGGCTCTATCTCACCCTTATGTCTGGTAAGGCTCTATCTCACCCTTATGACTGGTAAGTAAGCTCTATCTCACCCTTATGTCTGGTAAGTAAGGCTCTATCTCACCCTTATGTCTGGTAAGGCTCTATCTCACCCTTATGTCTGGTAAGTAAGGCTCTATCTCACCCTTATGTCTGGTAAGTAAGACTCTATCTCACCCTTATGTCTGGTAAGTAAGGCCCGATCTCACTCTTATGTCTGGTAAGGCTCTGTCTCACCTTTAGGTCTGGTAAGGCTCTATCTCACCCTTATGACTGGTAAGTAAGGCTCTATCTCACCCTTATGTCTGGTAAGTAAGGTCTATCTCACCCTTATGTCTGGTAAGTAAGGCTCTATCTCACCCTTATGTCTGGTAAGTAAGGCTCTATCTCACCCTTATGTCTGGTAAGTAAGGTTCTATCTCACCCTTATCGCTCGTAAGTCTCTATCTCACCCTTATGTCTGCTATTCTAACTTGCCACAGGCCTCAGCTTCTATAAATCTCTTGTCTCTGTCATAATCCCCAGATTCTAAAGGACCTCCGCCCTCAGAACACCTCAGAGGACTGAATTGGTGAAAAAACGTCAATGAAAAAAAGTAATTCCCACCGTATCGATTGCTTTTTTTCTCTAGGTCTTAAAAACTGATAATATATCAGTTTTTATATCAAACTTATCAAACTTAACTGCCGTTTAGAATATGGGGTGATCCATTTTCATTCCAAGACACAATACTCTCATTGTCAGACAGTTTCACATTCAGCATGATAGATAATAGATTTATTTCCTCAGTAAGTCATTTTCCGTGTGACACCAGTATCCCAACACACGGACATGTTGTAAACGGACAGGTTCCTGAGCCTCACATCGATGTGAACATTCTGGCAGTTTCGATATCAAAGGTTATCACAGCATTTGATGAAGAGCAGGACAGACGTTCTCAAATGATGAAGATGAGAGATGTGTTGTGCAATGATGAGGAGGCCCCTCCCCCTCCCCCAGGTGGGTGGGGCCATTGGGGGGTGGCTGGGTGGGTGGCTGGGTGGCTGGGTGGCTGGGGGCCCTCAGGGTGGCTGGGGGCCCTCAGTGTGGCTTTAAGGCAGACAAAGACCTCCGATATTAAACACAAACACGTCCTTCCTTTGAATAGGAAGGTGTTGCTGTTTCCAAGCTGTTTCAAGTCCAACACGGACAATGTGATTAGAATGTCCAAGGGAACAGCCGCTCCACAGCACCGTTATCAAACTGAGCGCTGGTACTCTTCGGTAAAGAGTCTATCGAATGGTGAACTCAAGATGCAGACAAATCTGTTCCAACGCCTCGGCCAGAGGCGGCCAAAGCCAAGAATGAACTCTGTTGTTTTCTGAACTCCGCTGTTTTCCTGAGGTCTGGTTGTTAGTCGGTGCATATCTTAACTATTACTTTAATATGTTGGGAGGCGGGCTGGGCTTCGTGACGGATCGCCTAACTGAATTACAGCTGCTCAGTTAAAAAACAGAGGAAAACTGGACACGGGCTTGAAATGGAGATGGATGGACCTGCGCTACGAGGGCCCATGGGCAGCACTCTCAGCATAACCAGCTCCACTTAAAGCTACAGTGATCTCCATGGCAACAGCAACCTCCGGAACCGCCCCCCCCCCCCCCCCCACCATCCCTCCATCCCCATACACCTATGAGCACACGCACACACACACACACAAACACACATACATACACACACACACACACATACACACCCCTGCATGGGGAGGAGGGTGGGGGGGGGGGCATACAGCCACCTCCAGCAGACCTGCCCTACACCCCCACCTCACCTGCTCCCCTCAGGTGACCTCCTCATGCTACCGGAGATAACGGACTGCAAATAGTGGATGTGGGGCGGAGCTACAGAGGGGCAGGAGGGGAAGGGGTGAGGCGGGGGGGGGGGGAGCAGGAGGGGTGTGGGGGGGGGGGGGGGGGTGGCAGGCAACAGAGAGAGAGTACTTACTTCCCTGTTAATCCGAATCTACGGGAGGAAGTAGGAGGAAGAAGAGAACAGATATAGAGCTAGTTAATAAGAAGCTTATGAAGTTATGGCTGAAAAGCACGGGAGAGACGTGTGTGTGTGTGTGTGTGCTGTGGTGTGTGTGTGTGACTGTGTGGAGATGTGTGTCTGTGTGACTGTGTGTGCGTGTGCGGAGATGTGTGTGTGCGTGTGACTGTGTGTGTGTGTGTGTGACTGTGTGTGCGTTCGACTGTGTGTGTGTGTGACTGCGTGTGTGTGACTGTGGGTGTGTGTGTGTGTGACTGTGTGCGTGTGACTGTGTGTGTGTGCGCATGTAACTGAGTGTGTGTGTGTGTGTGTGTGTGTGTGTGTGTGACTGACTGCGTGTGTGTGTGTGTGTGTGTGTGTGTGGGGGGGGGGGGTGGGTCAGTTTGTTAGTGTGTGATCTTGGCTAGAGCTCTGAGACGATGCTGCACCACTGAACCGAACTGTAGACATAAAACACATAGAAGATGCAGCCAGACTTCCACACATCGTATTACTAATTATTCATATTCATCATCTACGTCAGATAGATCTGGCCGTTTGTGAGTCATGATGGAATCCAAGTGGTACGCTGTGGCCCTTTAACAAAATGAAAACTAAAAAACACATTTCCCCAACATGAAGAAACTTTTCCATTTAATTCTGGCAAAATAATACGAGGTTGTCCAACCGACCAGATCGGCCACTTTGGCAAACTAGCCATTATCGGGTGGCGGCGGCGGAGGTGGCATTAGCCCCGTCAGGGCGGCGCTGAGTGAGTGGTGCGGGCCCGGTCACCTCCACCCCCTCGCCGCGTACTCCACCGCACGGCTGACAGTCACAACAAACCGCTGCTTCTAATGTCCTCCCGCGGTAATTAACCGTCTAAAAGCATCGGAATAAACACAGAAACGGCACAGCCATGCTCGCACGGCAGCTCGATGACACCGTCTCTGCCGAATGGAAGAATCCACCTCAAATAAATAAATGGCGCTCGTGAATGACTTCAATATGGCAACGATAGCACCACTGTTGTTCACAGTAGTGTTAAGAAAAACTTGAAACTGTGAACGCCCCCCCCCCCCCCCATCGTCTCTGATCGTGCTGATGTTAATGGTACATTTGGTACAATGAGGTTTGAGAGGAGCAGTCAGATTATCTCAACGTGATCGATGGCTTTCCGTGACACGACCAAAAACAACAAATATGGCAAAATAAATGGCAGCTATTAATCATATTCCTCAATCTGCGACTTTTTGTGTTTTGTGTTCAGGCATTGTCTTGAGGCATCCGTGTATAACTTTAGTAAAAAGGCATGTTTTCCACAGTTTAAGGTTTAAATGTAGATGAGAAATATATAAACGTGGATGCAGACGATAGACAGGCATGTTGGCAGACAAACAGACAAACACCGCCAGACTCCGTCCAGGAAGAGACAGAAGGACATCAATCACGTCTACTTAACTCTTACCAAAGGCTTTACGTCCTCAATGCAGCAACGCATTCTTTTTATTTTATTTTATGTCTTATTATAATTGATAGCAGAGTCATGGGAGGTGAGGGATACTGGGAAATTGAAGAGGGGGTGTGGCCTCCATAACGAGGACATCTGGCTCATCAACAAGAGGTGTGTGATTGGCTGAAGCAGGATGAACCGGTCTGGCTCAACGGGCTGGTGTGTGATTGGCTGAACCAGGGTGACCCGGTCTGGCAGCTGAGTGGGGGCAGGCCTGCATGACGTGTGATTGACATGTGGGCTCCAGACTCACGTCGATGTAGTTGGCGTTGATGTAGTCCGAGTTGGGATCGCCCAGCAGGGGGTGGAGCTTCACTCTGTGCCGATCGTCTGAGACGGAGAGAGAAGACGAAAAAGTAGAATCATTAGATTTAAGATTCAATATTCCAGATTTCTTTATTGCCATGTGTAACAAGTACAAGTACCATTCGCTCCTGCAGTATTCTTCTAAACAAATTCTAAACAACTCCAAACAATTAGTAATAGTACCGAGGTCACAATGTTTTCTTCTGAACAGTAATTATGAACGATCATCTGATGTTGAGTCATTGCTTATTTACTTCTTTACTTCAGAAGTTCAGAAATTACATTGACGAGTCAATCAATAGAAAATTATTAATTGATCAATCATTTATGATTTATAAAGTACAAATACGTCCACATTTACATTTACTTACATTTGCAGCTTGGAAATGCAAATATTTGGGTGCTTCTCTATCGCTTGTTTCATATGTGTCTAGCTATATATACTGTATATACGTGTATATATATATATATATATATATATATATATACAGTTTTTATGTCAGCCAGAGCAGGCGCATTTAAGGCAACCCTTTGTGCTCTGCTAACTCTTAGGGAGCATTCATTATAATTGAAGACATTCCAGACAGGCTAAATGGAGGATACCAAATCAATAGACCGATAGTATTGAGGATCAAAGCGATCGCAGAACAAAACCCGGCGATCCGACTTACACCCGGTGAACGTCTCGTTCCTCCCCTTGGTCTTGTCTTTCTTCTTGGTGCAGTCCCAGCCGTCGAAGAAGCTCTGTGAACACAAGAGGAACTAAATGAGTGATGCCGGTGAACGCAGCCTTGATGAGCCATTCACCGACACTCACACCCGCACTCACAACGCAAGCTCCCCTTGTCTGGGAGCCCGCGAGCAACAAGTGACACGGTTTTGTTTCTGTCTTGACGAACGCTTATCCACACACACATCTCTCTCTCTCTCTCTCTCTCTCTCTCTCTCTCTCTCTCTCTCTCTCTCTCATGTCGTGCATAAAGACAAGCATGTAATCCTCCCACCACGCCAGGCCGATTACACATTAATGTTTCATCATCAGATATGGCATCAGCGCCTGAAGGAGTCCGCACTACACGCCTGAAGGGTGGAGGGGGCTGAGGTGATGGGTGGAGGGGGCTGAGGTGATGGGTGGAGGGGGCTGAGGTGATGGGTGGAGGGGGCTGAGGTGATGGTGGAGGGGGGCAGAGGTGATGGGTGGAGGGGGCAGAGGTGATGGGTGGAGGGGGCTGAGGTGATGGGTGGAGGGGGCAGAGGTGATGGGTGGAGGGGGGCAGAGGTGATGGGTGGAGGGGGGCTGAGGTGATGGTGGAGGGGGGCAGAGGTGATGGGTGGAGGGGGGCAGAGGTGATGGGTGGAGGGGGGCAGAGGTGATGGTGGAGGGGGGCAGAGGTGATGGGTGGAGGGGGGCTGAGGTGATGGGTGGAGGGGGCTGAGGTGATGGGTGGAGGGGGCAGAGGTGATTGGTGGAGGGGGGCAGAGGTGATGTGGTGGAGGAGGAGGATGATGGGTGGAGCAGGAGGGTGATGGGTGGAAAGAGGATGATGATGATGATGATGATGATGGGTGGGCAGGGAGGGGTGACGGGTGGAGGTTCCTGGTGAGGGGGCTGCTAGCTGCAGAGCTGCACCTCCACCCCCAGGACACAACGTAGCTCTAACGGGAGACGCTGTAGCATTAGCTGACCCTGTGGTCGTCATGCCAACCTGCTCAACTCGAACGCTTACCTCAAGGGCCTCTTTGAGATTTTAAGGTAATCTTTTATTTTTAATGAATCTGTCCATTCCAAGGTTTTTGAGCGAGTGCCTCTGCCCAAAAATATGTTTAGCCATGAGGCAGTTTAAATATAACAGTCTTCTCTTGAATATGTATGGATATTTTTATAACAACTTTATTCGACACGATGCCTGCATCCCAATATTAACACCCCGCCTAACAGTCTCCTCACTCACTAAAAATACTGAACACAAATATGATATTTATACCACATTCCGCTGTTTGGGATCGCTCGCTGGGAAGGCTTCTGTCGAGATGGTCGTACCTCAGCGGTGGTGTCAGCTGCCACGAGGCCCCGGCTAGCTGCACCGTGGTGACACATGGAGAGGAGAGATCCTCCTCGCTAGTGCTCTGACTGGCTGACTGGCTCACTGGATGACTGGCTGGCTGGCTGGCTGACTGACTGACTTACTGACTGGCTGGTGACCGGCTGGCTGACTGACCGGCTGACTGAGTGGACTGGCTGCTGACTGACTGGTTGTCCGACTGGCTGACTGACTGACTGACTGGCTTGCTGGCTGGCTGGCTGATGACTGGCTGGGCTGAATGGCTGACTACCTGCAGTGGAGTGAGTGAGTGAGTGACTGGCTGACGGTTGGCTGGCTGTTGAATGACTGACTGGCTGTGCTGACTGACTGACGCTGGCTGGCTGACTTGCTGGCTGTTGACTGCTGGGCTGACTGACTGGCTGGATGACTGGAGACTGGCTTGCTGACTGACTGGCTGACTGACTCCTGAGTGAGTGAGTGACTGGCTGACTGACTGGTTGTCTGACTGGCTAGCTGACTGGCTGACTTACCTGAGTGAGTGAGTGACTGGCTGACTGACTGGTTGTCTGACTGACTGGCTGACTGGCAGGCTGGCTGGCTGGCTGACTGACTGGCAGGCTGGCTGGCTGGCTGACACACCACTAACTCCTCTGTGCCAATGCTCCTTCAAACATCACAGCTGGACCTGGACACATTGATGATACACACACACACACACACACACACACACACACACACACACACACACACACACACACACACACACACACACACACACACACACACACACACACACACACACACACACACACCACACACACACACACACACACACACACACACACACACGCACACGTTCACCCCCTGAGGTTTTTCAGTCACTGAGGGGAATTTGGTGGAAACTGCCAAAGTCTGCATGCTGAGCAGAGGATTACAATACAACCCGTCCCCCTGAGATCCAGGAGCCCAAAATCCTGCCTGGATTACCCCCTCCCCCCCTACTCCCTCCTCCCTCCCTCTCTCTCTCTCTCCCTCCCTCCCTTCCTCTCCTCCCCCCCTCCCTCCCTCCCTCCCTCTCTGTCTCTTTCTCCCCCCCTCCCTCCCTCCCTCCCGTCCCTCCCTCCCTCCCTCCTCCTCTCTCTGCTCTTTCTCTCTCTCCCCCTCCCTCCCTCCCTCCCTCCCTCTCTGTCTCTTCTCTCTCTCCCTCCCTCCCTCCCTCCCCTCCCTTTCTCTCTCTAGAAGATATTTCTGTGTGAACCATTCTTCCCCCTCCTTTGTTTTTGTTGTCCCCCTCGTCCATGCGGGCCCCTCCTCTCTCTCTTTTGTTCTCGTGTGTTTTTTAGATTTCTCTGGCTTCGTCCCACCGCTCCAACACACTGATGCCACTCCACTCTCAATATATACAGCGGAGACAGAGGAGATGGAGAGAGACAGAGAGAGACAAAGAGACAGAGACAGAGAGACAGAAAGACAAAGAGAGACAGAAAGACAGAGAGAGACATAGAGAGAGACAGAGACAGGGAGAGAGAGAGAGACAGACAGACTGAAAGACAGAGAGAGAGAGAAAGACAGACAGAGAGCGAGAGATATAGGTAACCATGGAAGATCACCCCCCCTCAGGGTAGGGTGAGATAGAGTGATGTAGGGGGAGTTGGGGTGAGGGTAGGGGTGAGGGTGGGGTGAGGGTAGGGTGAGGTAGGGTGGGTGAGGTGGGGTAGGGTGAGGTAGGGGTGAGGTGAGGTAGGGGTGAGTGGGGTGAGCTTGTGAGCTACTGTTTAAGAGGATTGCACGGAGGAGGACAACAGGAAGTTTAGTTTATAAGAAGTGTAATTCTGGCAGAACACGGCGACTAATCCTACACCAACAAGACTCACGGTTCAACCGCACATTCAGTTGACAGAATCAGGGTGTGTGTTTTTTTCTTCTAACTTTTATATCACCATTTAAAAACTAAATCCACTACTACTACAGATCGTCTTGGTGGGGGTAAATGGATTGCATTTATAAGTGCTTTTATCCAAAGCTCTTCACAGTATTGCCTCACATTCACCCATTCATCCACCGACGGCAGTGTCAACCATGCAAGGTAACAACCAACACGTCAGGAGCAGTTAGGGTTAGGTGGCGTCTTGCTCAGGGACACCTCCACACTTAGCTAGGAGGAGGGGGGGGAGCCCGGGGATCGAACCAGCAACCTTCCTGTCGCCAGACAACCGCTTTTACCTCCTGAGCTACTGCTGCCCACAGTGGTGGTGGTGGTGGTGGTGGTGGAGATATCCGTAGCCACAGCATTCAGGTGTTGGGTCAACAACACCTGACTCAACAACCAGGGCGAGACAAGATGTGCCTCCAAGCGAGATGGACGCACGTGAGCAAGTGCCCACGTTCTCTGGGAACGTCTTAGTGTTGTTGTAATTACACATTCCCCACGGTGGGATTTCAACTGGCGGAGGAGAGTTCACGATGGCAGGGGGGGGGGTAAAGGAGATGGCCAACCAGCTCAGAGCGCACGTGTGGGGAAAATAAGAAAAACACATATAGCTGCCAGGAGCCAAGATATGATGCATCATCACTTTCCCCCCTGCTCCGGATAGAGACACTTTATCAACACACACACAAGACAAAACAGACAGGGGGAAGACAAAATAAAACCGAGTGCCGTATCGATTTTGCGAAAGCGTGTGTTTTGCCCGGGAGGGACAGTTTAATGAGTCTTACACGCAGCGCTCCTGGGGGTGGGGGGGGGGGGGGACGCCGCCACACAGCAGCAGAGTAAGATGTTTTCTCTTTTCCATTCGTGTCAGAGGCCACGGGTGACGCTGATGGATCTCTCCCCAGAGTCACCGCTCAGGCTACCGCTCATCCCACCACCACCCACCAGGGGAGGGAGGGAGGGAGGGAGGGAGGGAGGCCCGGTCTGCAGGACCCTTAAAACAGCCCCACTCCTCACAGGACCCCTGGGTAGGTAGGCTTCACTACCGCAGAGAGGATGAGGAGGGAGGAGGGACTCAACATGACCCCCTGTTCACCAGAGCCCGGTGGAGGTGGAACACTGGCGAAGGCTAGCATTGTTTTTCCCATGAAAGTATAGTGTTTAAATCTGGAGGAGGAGGAGGAGGAGGAGGAGGAGGAGGAGAGGCCTCCTCCTGGTCAAGTGAAGGACACACTCTGAGACTGCCAGAGAGAAGCAGGGAGCCAACAGACACTCCCAGTCACGACTGTCCTCCCCACCTCCTCCTCCACCTCCACCTCCCCACCTCTCCCAACCGCCCGCCTCCACCACCAGACCCCACCTCAACCTCCTCCCCATCTCCTCCACCTCCCTGGCACCAGACCAGGGCTCCGGGCGTTGGCAGCTGTACAGCGGTGGGCTGCTCGTCATGACATTATGACACAGGTGTTCTTTGCGTGACAATGATTAAATTGCGGGCCGGTCCAGCCTGGAGCTCTGCTGGAGCGCTGGAGACCAGAGATGCAGAGATACCTTCTACAATGGACCACGGAAAGACAGATACCTGGAGCTACCTTCTACAACCGACCGGCCATTCTGTTGGGTATTTAGTTGTTGTCTTTAGCCTTGGTTTGTTTACTACAATGCAGAAAGCCAACAATATCTACCTGTACGAAGGGCACACCCATACACACCACAAGCGATTCAATAAGCTCATTTTTCAACTCCGTCTGACGAAACTTCAGTCTAGCATTGTGTGTGTTCCCCCACTAAAATGTTAATCTGGAAACTCAATTATTAATCTGTGTTTCTTGTTTTTGAGGGTGCGTGACTGGATGGATGATGCATTTCGGCGCTTCGTCAGACACACGGTGCGGTGAACAGCAGGGGGCGCCGCGCCTCACCTCGTACTCCTGCTTGAAGCCGTAGCCCTCGGCGGTCTTCATCTGGTTGATGTGCTGCAGGAGGTCGGCCACACGCACTGCCGGGTGCAGCTGCCCCGTGTGGTAGGGGGAGCCCTTCCGGCTGCACGGGTGTCTGGGGGAGCCGCCCAGCAAGCTGCTGGACTCGTTCACCGAGCTGCGGGCCTCACCTGGAGAGAGAGAGAGAGAACACACACACACACGTACATTAACACACGTACATTAACACACACACACACACACACACACACGTGTACACGCACACACACACACATGCGCATAAACACACACGCAAACACACACAAACACGCACACACATGCATAAACACACACAGATGCGCGCGCACACACGCACACACACGCACACATAAACACACACGCACATTAACACACACACATGCACACACATAAACACACACATAAACACACACACCAGGGACAGGGACAGACACACATGTGCACACATACACACACACACAACATCAACACACCCACACACACACACACACACCACACACACACACACACAATAAACATAAACACACACACACACACACACACACACACACACACACACACACACACACAGGGAAGAGGGCTTAGAGGACGTGTTAGTGGAGGCGTGGGATCAGGAGGTTGAAGGTTCTGGGAGGTGATGCAACTTTAATTGGTGTTTCATATAAAACGCCCGCAAAGCCGCGCTCAGGATTTACTGTTTCATAAGAGTCCCGGAAATGGCTGGAAAAAAATACCCCTTATAGTTATTAGTGATTAGTTATTCATGCCCTGCAATTAGGAGTGTTTATGTCGCTGCCACCAACAAAACACCTCATTTAACAACAACAACAACAGTGTGTGTGTGTGTGTGTTCTATGTTAAACGGTACTTATTGCACGATCCACGTGTGTGTGTGCGTGTGTTAAGTGGTAATCACTGTGCACTCCACACGTGTGTGCGTGTGTCTGTGTGTTACACGGTACTGACTGCACGCTCCACACGTGTGTCTGTGTGTGTGTGTGTGTGTCTGCGTGTGCGTGTGTGAGTGTCTGTGTGTGCGTGTGTGAGTGTGCGTGTGTTCCACGGTACTCACTGTGCACGCCACGTGTGTGCATGTGTGTGCATGTGCCTGTGTGTGTCTGTGTCTGTGTGTGTGTGTGTGTGTGTGTGTGTGTGTGTGTGTGTGTGTGTGTGTGTGTGTGTGTGTGTTACGTGTTCCACGGTACTCACTGCGCGCGCCACACGTGTGCGTGTCCATGAAGGACAGGGCCAGCCGCTCGTCCTCCTGCAGGGTGCTCTGGTCGGTGAAGCTACGCTCCATGGAGCCCAGCGGACCCTTCTCCTGACGGTAGGTGATGGGGGTCTTGTTCAGGCTCGCCGGCTTCCTACTATGATAGAGAGAGGGAGGGGGAGAGAGAGGGAGCGGGGAAGAGGTAGAGAGTGGGGGAGAGAGAGAGAGGTGAGGGAGAGAGAGGGGGAGAGAAGAGGAAGAGAGAGAAAGAGAGAGAAGGAGAGGGAGAGAGAGGGAGGGAAAGACAGAGACAAAGAGGGAGAGGGCGAGAGAGAGGGGGGGGTTGGAGGGAGAGAGAGAGAAAGAGAGGGAGGGAGTGGGGGAAGAGGGAGGGATAGAGAGTGGGTGAGGGGAGGAGAGTGAGAGAAAGAGAGAGAGAGGGGGGAGAGAGAGATAGATATGGGGGAGAGGAGAAAGACAGAGAGAGGAGAGAGAGAAATGGAGAGAGAGAGGGGGGTGAGGAGAGAGAGAAAGGGAGAGGGAGAGGGGGGGAGACAGAGACAAAGAGAGAGAGTGGGGGAGGGATAGATAGTGGGGAGGGGAGGAAAGTGAGAGAAAGAGAGAGGGGGGAGAGAGAGCGATATGGGGGAGAGGAGAGAGACAGAGAGAGGGAGAGGGAGAGATGGAGAGGGGGGGGAGAGAGAGAGTGGGAGAGGGAGAGAGGAAGAGAGGGAGAGAGTGGGGGGAGAGGGAGAGAGAAGAGAGAGAGACAGAGAGGGAGAGAGTGGGGAGGGAGAGAGGGAGAGAGAGAGGGAGAGAAAGGGAGAGAGACAAAGAGAGAGGAGAGAGACAGAGAGAGAGAGGGAGAGAAAATAGGGAGATAGTTGGGGGGAGGAGAGGTGTGATGATCAGACAGGGAAGTGCTCCGTGTTCCGTGGCGTAGCAGCAGCAGCAGCAGCAGCATGAGGAGGAGCTAAATGAGGATCTGATGGGAGGATGGGAAGAGCAACTTACGGATAGTGAGAGTAAGAACAGTGGTCCCTCCTGGAGACGCCAGGAAGAGGAAAGACGGAAGAAGGAAGAAGAGATGTGAGAATGGAAGCAGACAGCAGCGGGGGTGAGACCATGAGATGACATCCACACGGAGAGCTACTGAGTAGGACTACTGGCTGCTATTACAGACAACTAGTAGGCCTATCATGTGTGTGCAGGCTGCCTGTATAACAGCCAGACCTGAAACCCGACACCACATCAATGTCGAATAAAACAAAATGTCCTTTCATTGAATATGCGTTAATTTGAGACGTTCATTACAAAACAGAACGTAGAGCAAATCTTCTCTCAGAGGCGACTTCATGGTAGCTTAGGAAAGCGAACGGGCGCTTGCTAAGACGCTATGAGTAGCGCCCGGGTTCATCACCGCATCAGCATAATTCAACGTCGTCCCGCGGGACCGCAGCCACTTCGCGGTGAAGACCAGACTCCCTATTTAGCACCGTGGGCTTCGGAATGTAAAAATGGTGTTTACGTTCGTCTAGACAGGCTAAGTGCTACCTGTAGGAGCCGCGGTGTTGGGTTACCGCTAAACCGACGCATAACGGTCGGGTAGGCGGACAGGATCGCGGGCTAATGATCGCCAAGCACACCTTCCTTTCTCTCCTCATTAACTTCCCGTTGCAGGGCTCAGCGGCCCGGTGCTCGGAGTGCATCATTAAGTGGCTAATTGAATTGCATCCGCCGGTAATTACATGCTTCACAGTCAGATGGCTCTGGAGATGAGGGCCGTTTGGCCCCTCTGGTGCACCGTAGCCACGCAGGTACCACGCAGCTCTAGCTAGTGTGCTATAATGCAGCTCTAGCCAGTATAGTCTCTATAGTCTCACTGTGAGCGTAGTATGATGTAATAATGCCTTATCAGCCCCGTCCCGCAGGGAGACGGTGGGAGTCGGCATGGCGCGTGACAAATGGTTGCCACGGTGCCCAAGTGGCTCCCGCGTGGAACCGGCCCCATCCCATAATAGGGAGGAGGAGGAGGAGGAGGAAGAGGAGGAGGAGGAGGAGGAGGAGGAGAAGGAGCCGCCTGGCTACTCACCCCTTCTTGATGATGATGATGACGGCCCCCAGGAGGAGGATGAGCACCACCAGGCCCCCCGCGCACACGCCCAGGATCAGGCCCATCTCCTCCGAGTGCTGGGTCACCTCCAGGGTCCGGCGGTGGTCCTTACAGGCGGCTGACCGGTGGAGGTGGAGAAAAGTTGGAGAAGAGGTGGGGAAGAGGTGGGGAAGAGAGGCCATTAGGACAAAAACCAGGGAGCTGGAAATAAAATGCAAGGGGGAGATGGAAATAATTCAAAGCTTTTCAGACATTGGAAATAGTTTTGAATTAGCATTATTCTTCTCTCTCTCTCTCTGTCTCCGTCTCTCACACTTTCCCTCTCTGTCTCTCTCCCCCCCTCTCTAGTCTCTCTCCCCCTCTCTAGTCTCTCTCCCCCTCTCTAGTCTCTCTCTCTAATCTCTCTCTCTCTCTCCCCTCTCGACTGCTCACACATCAATGCAGAAGAGTATTTCGGTATTTAGCTGTGAAAAGGATTTCACTGAATTGATTTTTGAAATCTTTGCGTGGAGCACCAGATTGCAAAATGTGTGACAATGAGGTTCGTTCAGGGTTTTCAAAAATACCAACATCAAAAATGGTGGTCTGTGGTCAAAGTTGTGTGAAGAACAGAAAGAGACACACGCAGCGCGCCGGCATCCACACACACACACACACACCATCACACACACACACACACCACACACACACACACACACCCACACACACACACCACACACACACACCAGCACACACACACACACACACACACACACACACACACTCAGAGTCAAGGTGAGCATACATCAGTGATTACAGCATAATAAACAGGCATCTTTCAAAACAATATCAACACTATAAAGACTTAGTTTTAGTGTTTCTCCCCTGCCAGATACGGGTCAGGATCATCTCAAGGTGTCCTGGTGTCTTTATACTCTATACTCTCCTATACTATACTATCCACTATACTATACTCTACTATTATATACTCTGTACCTGCGTGGTGTCATCTCATCCTCAATGCTGTGACAGACCTAGCACAGCCCAGCCTAACTTAGCCCAGCCTATCCTAGCCCAGGCTATCTGAGCCCAGCCTATGTGAGCCCAGCCTATCTGAGCCCAGCCTATCACAGCCCAGCCTATGTGAGCCCAGCGTATCTGAGCCCAGCCTATCACAGCCCAGCCTATGTGAGCCAGCGTATCTGAGCCAGCCTATCTAAGCCCAGCCTATGTGAGCCCAGCGTATTGAGCCCAGCCTATCACAGCCCAGCCTATGTGAGCCCAGCGTATCTGAGCCCAGTCCTATCCTAGCCCAGGCTATCTGAGCCCAGCCTATGTGAGCCCCAGCCTATCTCCAGCCAGTGAGGGTGAGTCCACTCCTTGCAGGCCTGAGGACAGTGAGATCTGGGGCAGAGCAGAAGGAGAACAGAACAGTGTTCCAGGCTTATCTTAGTTCAGCCCGGGGTCTTTATAAGCCTCATCCCAAGCAGCTCAAGTGGGCCAGCGTATTCTTGTTTCTTTTCTTCTCAATCCGAGAAGCCTGGTCTGTGAATCTGCCAGCGTGAGTCGCTGCACTCGGTTCTGGAAATAAATGCTTTATTGACCGGTGTGTATGTGTGTGTGTGGTTGTGTGTTGAGTGTCTCTGTCGTCTCTCAGCCACACGACCATGGGATGGCTTCTACAGATGGTGGCCGGATAAGACATGCTACAGAGCACAGATTAGCATTCTGTTTATCAGTCCTGGGTGATCAGTTATGGGTGTCGTGACCCAGTTGTCGTGACCCGGGTGTCGTAACCCCGGGTGTCGTAACCCCGGGTGTCGTGACCGGGTGTCGTGATCGGGTGTCGTGACATACACAAACTCACTCCTAACCAACCATTTAAAGAACAACTCCTGAAATAACCTCAACTTCTCGACCGAGAAACCTTATAAAAGGAACCCACCAATAAATATACAATTGTATATTTTAGATTTTTTTTCCTATGCAGACAAGAATGTGGAATTCAATTCAGTGACGCATACGAGGACTGTGCTGCACTTAGCCTTAGACTTTCTATTAAGTTAAACATAAGTACGGAGAAGATTTCACCGAGCTGCTTGCTCGCTGGAAATTGGCACTTAAGGCAGAAATTGAAGTCTATTGTGAAATTGGAGCTGCCAGGAGATCCTTAATTAAAGTGTCACCTGGAAGTCGGAATGGAACGGGCCGCTTTGTTATCCGCGCGGATCGGCAGGGTTTGGTAGCGCCTAGTGGGAGGCGGCTGCTGGGGCGACTGATAGCCGCTAACACGGACGCCATGGCAACGGGAGACGAGAGGCGACACGGTCACCCGACTGTCCTGTTTTGTTTTCCGATTTCCGATTGGCTGACATTTCCTCTTCATAAAATGTCACAATGAAACAAAGCTTAACTTGTTCCCCGTTTTCCTAAGGTTGTTTTGTTAGCCTTCTTGTTTGTTCTTTTTGTACGGCCTCGTCAGTGTCACTCAAGACAAGCTGCTTTATACTCTATACTCTCCTATACTATACTATCCACTATACTATACTCTACTATTATATACTCTGTACCTGCGTGGTGCCATCTCATCCTCAATGCTGTGACAGACCTAGCACAGCCCAGCCTAACTTAGCCCAGCGTATCTGAGCCCAGCCTATGTGAGCCCAGCCTATCTGAGCCCAGCCTATCACAGCCCAGCCTATGTGAGCCCAGCGTATCTGAGCGCAGCCTATCCTAGCCCAGGCTATGTGAGCCCAGCCTATGTGAGCCCAGCCTATCACAGCCCAGCCTATGTGAGCCCAGCGTATCTGAGCCCAGCCTATCCTAGCCCAGGCTATCTGAGCCCAGCCTATGTGAGCCCAGCCTATCTCCAGCCAGTGAGGGTGAGTCCACTCCTTGCAGGCCTGAGGACAGTGAGATCTGGGGCAGAGCAGAAGGAGAACAGAACAGTGTTCCAGGCTTATCTTAGTTCAGCCCGGGGTCTTTATAAGCCTCATCCCAAGCAGCTCAAAGTGGGCCAGCGTATTCTTGTTTCTTTTCTTCTCAATCCGAGAAGCCTGGTCTGTGAATCTGCCAGCGTGAGTCGCTGCACTCGGTTCTGGAAATAAATGCTTTATTGACCGGTGTGTATGTGTGTGTGTGGTTGTGTGTTGAGTGTCTCTGTCGTCTCTCAGCCACACGACCATGGGATGGCTTCTACAGATGGTGGCCTGGTAAGACATGCTACAGAGCACAGATGTAGCATTCTGTTTATCAGTCCTGGGTGATCAGTTATGGGTGTCGTGACCCAATTGTCGTGACCGGGTATCATGACCGGGTGTCGTACCCCGGGTGTCGTACCCCGGGTGTCGTGCCCCGGGTGTCGTGACATACACAAACTCACTCCTAACCAACCATTTAAAGAACAACTCCTGAAATAACATCAACTTCTTGACCGAGAAACCTTATAAAAGGAACACACCAATAAATATCACAATTGTATATTTTTAAGATTTTTTTTCCTATGCAGACAAGAATGTGGGAATTCAAGTCTAGTGGACGATACGAGGACTGTGCTGCCACTTAGGCCTTAGACTTTCTATTAAGTTAAACATACAGTACCGGGAGAAGATTTCACCGAGCTGCTTGCCCTTTTTCGCTGGGAAATTGGCACTAAGGCAGAAATTGAAGTCTATGGAAATGGGAGAGCTGCCCAGGAGATCCTTAATAAAGTGTCAGCCTGGAAGTCGGAATGGAACGGGCCGCTGTTATCCCCGCGCGGATCGGCCAGTGTTGGTAGCGCCTAGTGGGGGCGGGCCTGCTGGGGCGACTGATAGCCGCTAACACGGACGCCATGGCAACGGGAGACGAGAGGCGACACGGTCACCCGACTGTCCTGTTTTGTTTTCCGATTTCCGATTGGCTGACATTTGCTCTTCATAAAATGTCACAATGAAACAAAGCTTAACTTGTTCCCCGTTTTCCTAAGGTTGTTTTGTTAGCCTTCTTGTTTGTTCTTTTTGTACGGCCTCGTCAGTGTCACTCAAGACAAGCTGCCACTAAGACATTTCATCAACCTGAGAAAATGTTCTTATAGCAGTGTTTATGTGGACCAGAGCCGAGCAGTGTTTATGTGGACCAGAGTCTAGCAGTGTTTATGTGGACCAGAGTCTAGCAGTGTCTATGTGGACCAGAGTCTAGCAGTGTTTATGTGGACCAGAGTCTAGCAGTGTCTATGTGGACCAGAGTCTAGCAGTGTCTATGTGGACCAGAGTCTAGCAGTGTTTATGTGGACCAGAGTCTAGCAGTGTTTATGTGGACCAGAGTCTAGCAGTGTTTATGTGGACCAGAGCCTAGCAGTGTTTATGTGGACCAGAGCCTAGCAGTGTTTATGTGGACCAGAGCCTAGCAGTGTTTATGTGGACCAGAGTCTAGCAGTGTTTATGTGGACCAGAGTCTAGCAGTGTCTATGTGGACCAGAGTCTAGCAGTGTTTATGTGGACCAGAGTCTAGCAGTGTTTATGTGGACCAGAGTCTAGCAGTGTCTATGTGGACCAGAGCCTAGCAGTGTTTATGTGGACCAGAGCCTAGCAGTGTTTATGTGGACCAGAGCCTAGCAGTGTTTATGTGGACCAGAGCCTAGCAGTGTTTATGTGGACCAGAGCCTAGCAGTGTTTATGTGGACCAGAGTCTAGCAGTGTCTATGTGGACCAGAGTCTAGCAGTGTCTATGTGGACCAGAGCCTAGCAGTGTTTATGTGGACCAGAGCCTAGCAGTGTTTATGTGGACCAGAGCCTAGCAGTGTTTATGTGGACCAGAGCCTAGCAGTGTTTATGTGGACCAGAGCCTAGCAGTGTTTATGTGGACCAGAGCCTAGCAGTGTTTATGTGGACCAGAGCCTAGCAGTGTCTATGTGGACCAGAGCCTAGCAGTGTCTATGTGGACCAGAGCCTAGCAGTGTCTATGTGGACCAGAGCCTAGCAGTGTTTATGTGGACCAGAGTCTAGCAGTGTCTATGTGGACCAGAGCCTAGCAGTGTTTATGTGGACCAGAGTCTAGCAGTGTTTATGTGGACCAGAGCCTAGCAGTGTTTATGTGGACCAGAGTCTAGCAGTGTCTATGTGGACCAGAGCCTAGCAGTGTTTATGTGGACCAGAGCCTAGCAGTGTTTATGAGGACCAGAGCCGAGCAGTGTTTATGTGGACCAGAGTCTAGCAGTGTTTATGTGGACCAGAGTCTAGCAGTGTTTATGTGGACCAGAGTCTAGCAGTGTCTATGTGGACCAGAGCCTAGCAGTGTTTATGTGGACCAGAGTCTAGCAGTGTCTATGTGGACCAGAGCCTAGCAGTGTTTATGTGGACCAGAGTCTAGCAGTGTTTATGTGGACCAGAGCCTAGCAGTGTTTATGTGGACCAGAGCCTAGCAGTGTTTATGTGGACCAGAGCCTAGAAGTGTCTATGTGGACCAGAGTCTAGCAGTGTTTATGTGGACCAGAGTCTAGCAGTGTTTATGTGGACCAGAGCCTAGCAGTGTCTATGTGGACCAGAGTCTAGCAGTGTTTATGTGGACCAGAGCCTAGCAGTGTTTATGAGGACCAGAGCCTAGCAGTGTCTATGTGGACCAGAGACTAGCAGTGTCTATGTGGACCAGAGCCTAGCAGTGTTTATGTGGACCAGAGCCTAGCAGTGTTTATGTGGACCAGAGCCTAGCAGTGTCTATGTGGACCAGAGTCTAGCAGTGTCTATGTGGACCAGAGTCTAGCAGTGTCTATGTGGACCAGAGCCTAGCAGTGTCTATGTGGACCAGAGCCTAGCAGTGTCTATGTGGACCAGAGTCTAGCAGTGTCTATGTGGACCAGAGCCTGCCTTTTGGTCGGTCTGGGAGGAAGAGGGCTTCAAGTGAACGTATTTACCCGGTGCTGTGCCTCCGGTCGCATCGCTAAGAGGAATCTACAAAGACAGGAGTTGGGTTCAGACCCTGGCCTTTCCTGGCCGAGGAGCTAGCTCGCGCTCCAGCGAGGTGTTTTTGATGTGAAGGAGCAGGCTGGGGTCAGGGAGACTTCAGATGCAGCTGCCTGGCATCTAGTGCCTAGCATCTAGCATCTAGCATCGAGCGTCTAGCGTCTAATGCCTAGCGTCTACCGTCTAGCTTCTAGTGAGGGGAACCCGAGGAGGGGTCTTTGATAGAGCCGGGCCCCGCTCGCCACGCCTCGGCACCGCAAGCAAACAAACAAACAAACAAACAAACAAACAAACAAACAGGAAGAAAGCCTCCCATCTCTCCTCCCGTTTTAGGTTGTTCACCTTCACATTCATTCTCATTGAATAGCTTCATTCATTATTTAGTTGTTATTATTATTGGTGTTTATAAGGACTTATGAGAGAGATGTGCTCTTACCTTTGCGAGCGATGCGGATGCAATTGATTCTGGTTTCCTAAGAGAGGAACAAAACAGACTGCATTTAAGATAGGAGATACCATTTAGGAATTTAAAAGATCTATCCATCTATCTGTATATCTGTGCATCTATCTGTATATATATTTAGAGCTCTCTCTCTCTCTTTCTCTATAAATATATATGTAAATATATATATCAGGAAGTAATTCATCCAAAATAAATATAATACAATCAGAATGAACGGGGGACATATTTAAAGCCTTGAAAGCTGCAGCCTAGAAACTCATAAGCACGGAGGGCAGCAAGGGCTTCTGGGTAATACGACGCAGACCTCAGAGGCAGAGCAGGAGGAACTGAAACAGATTATTTCTTTCATTTTAACTGATGCCATCTTCAGTCATGAAAAGGACCTTTGTCAAGCTAATAAAATAATTCAAAACTAGAATTAATTTGACTCTTCCACCATGAGGCAGAAGGAGATGTATTATCGAATAGTAGATTTTCAGATGCTAATTCATATGTCTAATAAATTTATAATTCATATGTCACGGGACGACTATGGAAATCTATCTATTCAGAAAAAAGAAAGCTCCCTAAACTCCTCAAAATATAAATGCTTTAATTAAATCAATCCATTGAAGCTGACATTTCTAAATGGATTCATGAATCTATATGATCGATATGATCTCTATTCTCTGAAGCAGGCCTTGTATAAAATTTAACTGTTTTGACTGGAATCCCCGACCACGGGTGGAGCCCATGAGGACAAATCTTCTGCTTCCTGACACATCAACCAACGATAAATAATTCTGTTTGTAGCAGCAGACGAGTCCAAGACAGAACCAGACCCTCAAACCCTCAATCCTTGAACACTCAAACCCTCGACCCTCAAACCCTCAACACTCAAACATTCAACCCTCGTACCCTTAACCCTCGAACTGTCAACCGTCAACCTTCGAACCCTCAACCCTCGAACCATCAACCCTTAAACCTTGACGTCGTGGTGTTGAAAGGATCCGGTGTATTGTAAAGGGGTGCGGGTAAAGTGAATTGAACAGAGCAGGCGGTACCTGCTAGCATGCTAGCGCTCCCCTGAATGTGTGTGCTGGTGGCTGACTTAACCTGTCATGCCAATACACCACAGGCTTGCAGCCCCACCCCTGCCCAGACTCTAACTGGGTCAGGTGAGGCTGGTGCCCCACCCCCCCAGACTGTACCTGGGCCAGGTGAGGCTGGTGCCCCACCCCCCCAGACTCTAACTGGGCCAGGTGAGGCTGGTGCCCCACCCACCCCAGACTCTAACTGGGCGAGGTGAGGCCAATTAAGCCAGCCAGCCACCAAAACAAACACACACTCCCACAGATATATATTGTATATACTGTGTATATAACTATAACTTATTATCACTCTGTTTGCTAGCGTAAATATGATCAGTCTAGATGGTTGTTTCTGTGGATTTGTATTGTGAAAAAAGAAAACTATATTAAAATGGTGTTTTAACCACATAACAGATCTTCTCGTTATCCTGGTATCCATAGTACGCAGGGTCCTCCGTACTGTGTACTTTTTTACAATTTTTGTCCGACGTCCATTGACTATAGTAGTTTGTGTTTCTGTTCTGTCGACACCGCGGCAAAGTGTGAGACGCCTGCATCACTAAAGTGTCTGGAAGCCGAACGGAAACCTCGCTTTTAACGACTCCTCCAGGAGCCGAGGAACCTCGACTCCACAAGAAAGGTGGAATCTGTTTTTTAAAAGAAGAAGTGCAGCGAGCGAGAGACAACACATTCTTTTAGTGTTACTTGTGCTGCAGACGAGGTGAGACAGCAGTGATGTAAGGGTTAGAAACCGGCCTCCCGTGTGAGGCTAGGAGGGTACCAGTGGAGGGACGGAGATGAGAGGTTCCGGCCGGGGGCCTAGAGCTCGGTGCCGGGCAGCGCCAGAGGGTCCGGGCCTCGGCGCGCAGCGGTGACGCAAAACATTGTTTTATTCTGTTTGTGAGCACTTTGTGATGTGAGTGAGTCGGTGATTGTCGGTGGATGGATGCGTGCCTTTCAGTGTGGTGTGTGTGTGTGTCTGTGTGGTGTGTGTGTGTTTGTGTGTGCCTGTGTATGTGTGTGTGTGTGTATGTGTGTGCGCGTGCGCATACATGTATGTGTGTGAGCATGCGTGCGTATGTTTGCGCATGTGTGCCCGTGTGCGAGCGTACATGTGTATGTGAGCGCGCACGCATGTGTGCCGTGTGTGTGTATGTGAGCGCGCATGTGCCTGTGTGTGCCCGTGTGTGCGCCACGTGCTTGTATGTATGTGTGTATGTGCGTGCATGCCTGTGGGTGCTCTGGCTTCCAGGTCCACAAGGACGTGCGGAAGCTGTACGTGTCTGAATCTGCGCTCTTTCAAGTGCATCTTCAGAAGAATCAATCAAGGCAATTACTGAGCACTGACAGCCAGCCCCCAGATAATGAGCACGGGGTAAAGGGCAAATATTACAAATACATGGGTCCTGTAAAATGTTTCAACTATTCCCATGGCTGCCAGCGTTCAAGGGACCACTTGTGATGTTGGCACAAAGATGAACTCGCAGCAAAAGACAGGAAGGGGCCACCCAGACTCCAGACTCCAGGCTTCAGGGTAACAAGCTGTCAGGGCGAGCGGGGAACCCAGAAGCCACGTGCAGGATCATTAACAAGCCTCTTAAACATCAGATACGTTACTCACACACACATGAGAGGTGCAACAGACAGATGATTGAGCCAAAGAACAATCGGTAATGAGCAAATAATGATCGTTAGTTTCTGAAAATATTTGGATGGATCTCTTGTGAAACATTTGTAGTTTTTATTGTCTGCATTTTGGAGAACAGAGACCGTTACAGACAGAAGAACAGTAACAGGCTGAAGTGAAATGTATTTCCAAATGATGGAAAATATTTTCTAATCAAACATTTAATGTCTTGTAAATATTTATAGTATTTCTAAAACAGTATTAAGTCTCAGATAGTTGCATTGTCTCTCCTTTTGTGCAGTAATGTCTAAATAGTTTTTACAGTATGTACAGCTGCCGTCACCAGACTGTAAAGCAGTGAGTACAACAGATGATGACATCATACTCAGACCCGGGTGGACCCGGGATCTGAGTCTGGTGGTACAGAGCCAGGCTTAGCACCCGGTCAAGAGGGCCTGGACCCCCTCCAGGAGAACAAATCAAACAGGACTAATCCCATCCGGGGCTGGCCAGCAGCAGCCAGACCCCCCCGTCTAATCCCAGCTTGTGTGAAGCGCTCACACTGCACTTCGCACGTGTGTGTTTTTCTCCATCCGGCCGGAAAGAGTCGTCTGGTTCCCCCCCTCACCCCCCACCGGCCCCCCCGGGGTCCAGGGGCCCGACAGCACCAACACCAACACCACCAACAGCACCAACATCCCAGTCAACGTGTCAGCAGATAGCAGAGTTCAACAAGTCACACAGGAGCGCTGGACTAATTCCCAATTCGCTCATTTCCTGACTGATGATCTTCCACCAGAAGAAGGAGACAAAAAGCCTGCGCCCCTCCTGACAGGATTCCATTAGTGTGTCCTGGACTCTGGCCGGCCACCTTCCCTCACTTTCCCCCTGAATATTGAAGCAGCAATCTCCCGGCTCTGATCACCTGCACCTGTGTCCAATCACGCTTAAGTGATTGTGCTCCGGCTCCGCACGTCACAGCACTCAGAGCGGTGGTATTATGCGGCTCTTGGGGGCCCGCTTGGCGACAGGCCTGGTGTTTAAAGAGTAAAACGTTTAGAACAGGGGGGCCAGACCGAGGGCCGTGGCTTATTGCCACGGCGACACAAACAGATGGTGGCTACCTGGTCTCCATTTCTACAGGAGGTAGCCACAGAAGGGGGGGAAATAGATTGTTAACATCGTTCATTCCCCAAACAGCAGGACCGAATGAAGCCCCCATCCAAGCAAGAAAAAGTTAACTAAAGATAAAACGCCAGACATCTCTCTGGCATTCTCCCGCTCAAAACCAAATCAAAACTCTCCAGGGATCACCTCAGTCTCTGACTCCTGGATCCATCCCACAACTTAACAACCAGATAGGATTCATAATATTGTTTCCGGGTCCAAGCGGGTCCAATATAAGCCCCAACTGCGTTGGCTGAGGCGCTCGTATTTTCATCATGCCACAATGATGTGTCCCTCTGTGTTTGAATAGATCCCAGTCAACATTTATTTTATTAAATTATTACATTTGAATTTTTGTAAAAAAAAATTAACAACCCGATTCCATTTTATCCCACCGTTTCAGTCCCACTCACCCCTCTGAAGTTGCTCATGGCCTGGAAGTAGACCAGGTAGCTGCTGCGGGGGTCCAGCGGCGTGTTCCAGTAGCCGCTGTACGTGTGGTTGTCCCCCACGGTGAAGGGCCCGGCCTCCGGCAGGCTGCTGGGCGCCAGCTCGGCCGTGTAGTAGTGCGGCGTCCCGCGGGCCTGCGCCTCGCCGTGGGACATGGGCAGCGGGAAGCACTCCTGCAGACGCACCTCCCGCTTAACCTTCTTCACGCTCTCCTCCTCCACCACCACCTGGTACGTGCTGAGAGGGTGGAGCAGGAGGAGGAAGAGGAGGACAGACAGAGAGACTAAAGTTAGCACCACCACCTGGTACCTGGTACGTGCTGTGAGGGTGGAGCAGGAGGAGGAAGAGGAGGACAGACAGAGAGACTAAAGTTAGCACCACCACCTGGTACCTGGTACGTGCTGTGAGGGTGGGGGTGGAGGAGGAAGAGGAGGACAGACAGAGAGACTAAAGTTAGCACCACCACCTGGTACCTGGTACGTGCTGAGAAGGGTGGAGGAGGACAAACAACAGAGAGACTTAAGTTAGCATCAGCTAAAATGAATTCTTCTTCCTGTGGTTGTTTATGTTGCAGTAAAATACACTTTGATCAAACACAAACACAAGTATATTCGCCTCAAGTATATTCTGTGTGTATGTTAGTATGTGTCCGTGGTGTGTGTGTGGTGTGTGTATGTTAGTATGTGTCCGTGTGTCCCCGTGTGTGTGTGTGTATGTATGTACAGTATGTATGTATGTATGTATATGTGTGTGTGTATGTGTGTATATATAAGTGTGTGTGTGTGTCTGTGTGTATGCGTGTATGTATAAGTGTGTGTGTGTATCTATGTGTCTATAGATAATTGTGTGTGTGTGTGTGTGTGTGTACGTATGTGTGTATAAATGTGTGTGTGTGTGTATATGTGTGTGTGTGTGTGTGTTCGCGTGTTGGTCATTATTCACTGCTGCTATTGAAGCCTAGCGCGGGCGGCTCCGCAGTGGACGGATCATTAATCCGCGCGGTCCGTTAGCGTAGCTCCGTCTGCGTAGCGTCCGTTGCTACACCACCACCACCACCACCACCAGCACCAGCACCACCACCAGCACCACCAGCTCGCCGCAGAGGGTGGGGTGTTTTGATCAGCCACACAGCAACGCACGCAAGAGAGAGACACGCAGACGCGCAACAAGCCGCAGGAATAACAATGAAGAGACTGAGGCTGAGCAGGAAGGGTCTCAGCAGGAGGGTGGTGGAGGGAGGGTGCCTCTCTGATCACCTCCTCCTCCACCTCCTCCTCCACCTCCTCCACCACCTTCTCCTCATAAAGTGTAGACGTATGAAGCAGCTTTTTATCGAGTCACAGAGAAACATCTCTCTGCCTCGTTACACTGCCTGCTATTTCAGACGCTGCGCCGTTCAGATCCTATATACTGTATATACAGTACATATGTCATCTTTTTAATATATACATGTAGATATATTTTGTACATATATTACATACTGTTTATACAGTATATATAATAAATATTATATTTACGCATACACAATTTTTATTTATGCATTTTAAATATGATATATACTGTATATACTATACATATGCAATATACAGTATATATATAGGGTATACTGTATATCCTATAGCATATATATATGCAGTATTTATATCAAATAAAAAATACAATGCGTAAATTAATTAATAACAATTTAATGGTAATAACCTCACCAATATGTCACGTATACGGACAGCTTAGACAGCCCTAATGTAAAGTATACTGTTTAGTATACATACACAGATGTATATATAGTTGTATACTCTATGCATATATACTATACACTATACACTATACAGGTGGATGTCTCCTCACCTGACGGGGGCGCCCCTCCCCTGGGCCGGGCGGAGCAGGACGGTGATGGTGGTCTCCGTCTCGCTGAGGGGGGACGGCATGTCCCCGTAGTCGAAGGTGGGGGCTGAGGACGGACAGACACACACACACACACACACGCACACACACACACGCACACACACACGCACACACACACTCACACGCACACATTTAACCTTATATCATAGTCATGGAGTCGCTCGCTCGCCAGCTTCCGCAAGAGACTCAAGACCTGTTCCGAGTTCACCTGGACTCTACATAACCGCCCCCCCAAAGCACTAACCTGCGTGTTCGTACGTCTTGACATTTATTAAAGGCACTTAGCATTGTTGTTCGTTCTCAGATGTTGTGCTTAGAAGTGCTCGCCTGCCCAGCCACTTATGCAGGCAACTTAGCAATTATGAAACTCGTTCTATTCGTCTCGTAAATGAATGAATGCTACGAAACAGCTCTATACTTATCTTCAGGTACCACAGTGATATATTGCTGCCTCTCCTTCAACAAATGTTCTCTTTATAAGTTGCTTTGGATAAAAGCATCTGCCAAATGCCCTAAATGTTAAATGTAAATGTAAATTGTAAATGGATAAGCACTGTCTGAACATACCCCACTCTCTTATGACCCCACCCACCTACGACCCCACCCTCCTAGGACCCCCCCCCCCCCCCACCCTCCTACGACCCTCACCCTCCTCGAATCCCCATCTCCTACGAACCCACCCTCCTACGACCCCACCCTCCTTCGACCCCACCCTCCTACGACCCCACCCTCCTACGACCCCACCCTCCTAGGACCCCATCCTCCTACGACCCCACCCTCCTACGACCCCACCCTCCTTCGACCCCACCCTCCTATGACCCCACCCTCCTTCGACCCCACCCTCCTATGACCACCCACTAGACCCCACCCTCCTAGACCCCACCCTCCTTCGACCCCACCCTCCTAGACCCCCACCCTTCACCCTCCTCTACCCCCACCCTCCTATGACCCCACCCTCCTTCGACCCCACCCGCCTTTGACTCTACCCTCCTAGGACCCCACCCTCTTATGACCCCACCCTCCTAGGACCCCCACCTCCCTTCGACCCCGCCCTCCCAGGTCATGTAAAGCCGTATCCAGCCACCGCTGCTGAACAAACGGCTCACACTCCTCCACCCTCATCCTCTCCTCCACCCACATCCTCTCCGCTGCCTCGACTGTGCCCGTGGTTGTCTTGGCGACGCGTCCAATTAAAAGTCATGCTAGCGGAGTGCAAAATCGAAGTCGCTACTCATTTAGAAGGATTTAAGGCGGTTGTGCGCGGGTGAGTGTGTGTGTGTAGCCCTGAGAGCTATTTATATAAATTTCTCCTTAATAACACAAGTCAATTAGGCAGGGAGAGGAGAGGTACCACAGCGGTGCAGAGCTCTGAAACAGTTCAGCTCATCCTCGAGGCCGTCTGCACATGAGGACATGACTTCTGAGGAGAGAACAGTTCAGTGACTGTAAATATGTGTGTGTGTGTGTGTGTGTGTGGTGTGTGTGTGTGTGTGTGCGCGTGCTGCCTGCTGTGTGGACGGAAACCAGCCGACGTTTGATGGATGCTGCCGCTTGTTTGAGGAGATGATTTGTATATTCCGCCACAGGCTACACAGCTGTGTGTGTGTGTGTGTGTGTGTGTGTGTGTTTCTGTGTGTGTTTCTGTAAAAGGTGATGGGGTGTGTCTGTGTGCAGTAGGCTCCTCTTAGAGATGCTGTCATCTCCGTGGAAGGTGCTTGTTGGCTGTCGGCTCGACCGTTTCACAAGCGCTCAGTATTTCGCACCGCAGGCCGCGGGAGGTTCTGAGTGTCATCAGCTCTGACTTGTGCGCTGGCCTCTTGCCAGGTCCTACATCTGAGACCTGAGGCCTCTGAAGCCGCCAAGACTCAGAAGCTCTTGAAATGGTTTGTGTTGTAGTTGTTGGTTGTGTTGTGTTGTGTTGTGTTGTGTTGTGTTGTGTTTGGTGTTGTGTTGTGTTGTGTTGGGTTCTGTCCTGTTGTGGTGTGTCGTGATGGTTGTGTTGCAGTGTGTTGGTTGTGTTGTGTTGTGTTGGGTTCTGTCCTGTTGTGGTGTGTCGTGATGGTTGTGTTGCAGTGTGTTGGTTGTGTTGTCGTGTGTTGGTTGTGTTGTGATGTGTTGTGTTGTGTTGGGTTCTGTCCTGTTGGGTTCTGTCCTGCGGTGTGTTGTGCCAGTCGCATTGCGTTGTGTCAGTTGTGTAGTGTATCGGTGTGTTGTGTTGTGTCGTGTTGCGTTGCGTTGTGTCGGTTGCGTAGCGTTTGGTTATTCCTGCGAGCCATCCCTTTAAATAGCACAATGGCGTTCACTAAAGGGGAACAGAAACCCTGGGCTGGAGTTATACGAGCCGTAATAAGCGCCGAGACGTGTTCAGTGTGCGGCGGCGATGCCCCTCGTGTCACTGAGTCCTGAGAGGAACGCTTACAAGCACATAATGAGAGTCGTGGTGAAACCGCACCAATTATTTGGAATAGTTAGAAATACCCGCGCTGTCGTACCGGGAGACGACGAAGAGATCGCACTCCATACATAAATACCATCGGTTAAACTTTTTAAACTTTCACATTTCTGAAAACACTTGTTGGTATTATCACGTCATATTTCTCGGGGAAAACACCCAGGGGAACATGCTGCTAACTTTTCTATTCTGATTAACTCATTTTTTTTACGAAATGTTCTTAGTTTTATTGTTATTCCATTAGCGTATACCACTTTACATTTTATTATTTCTATTAGTTTTTATTCTCATCAACCTCAAAAATGAATTCCTTCGGGATTAATCAAATTCTATCTTATCTTATCTTAACTTATCTGAACGTGAAGCACCAAACAAAACAGGAAACAGGAAGTGCTCACTCTACCGGATATGTTGGTGGTGATCTCGGTGAGTGCCTCTGGCCAAAGCCCTTGGCGTGCGGGCGCGGACGGAGATCAGGTAGGTGGTGCCCGGGCTGGCAGGTTGGAGAACATGTGGTACGTCTCGTTCCGCAGCTTGGAGACGGTCCTCCGCGGGCCGGGAATGTTGACGCCCGGGTCGGACGACTCGATGCTCTGGTAGCTGATCTGAAGGAAGAAGAACAAACACAACACAAGACGGCTTAAAGGACTCGGATTGTACCACCGGGTGTGAGCGTGATTAGCCATTGGCCCCACTTGACATCACAAGTGGGACTGTAGCAACTGGTAGGCTGATCTATCCACTACATCTGGGTGGACAACACTCCCACTTGTGATGTCAAGTGGGGCCATTCCAGTCCAAGTTTTTGAAACCACTTGGAATGGCTAATCACGCTCACACCTGGTGGTATAATAGGTCTCCTTTAATGTCTTAATGGAGTCTGGTCTAGAGCGTTGCATCGTGGGTAAGATCAGGAGGCGGCATTTCTCCGATATCCCGATCGGACGCTGATCTGACCAGGAGGAGTCATGGCGGCCATCTCGTCAATACCTGCTGTGAAGTTGCATCGATTTTTTTGATTTGACCCACTTGAGGTTGAAATTAATGACCATTTTGAAATCGATACGCCGGCTGCTCAGGTTGGCTGATGGCTTTAGAGAAGTGCAACCGAATCCCTCCAGCTGATGGATTGATATGGACATCCCCATCCTAACTTCCAGCTCATAATTATACAATACTTATTGTCTCACCGAAGGGAACCTCCTCTGTGCTCTACCGCCCGTCTGGGAGGGATCGCACTCACACACACGGCACACCATCACACACACACACACACACCACGCACGCACGCACGCAACGCACGCCACACACACACACACACACACACACACACGCACGCTGCTGGAGCCAAACTGCAGGCTTTTCAGATGATCAGTTGAATGGGCCGTCACAAGCGTGTGTGAAGAAGAATTATGAGTGACCCAGAGACCGAAGACACACAAGACGCAACAAGGCGAGCACGGAGGAGGAGGAGGGCGGCCTCCCAGGACGCGGGTCGATGCGCGATCAGGCAGTCTGGTCAATGGTTTAATTAGAGAGATGAAGAGGATTTCTGTAGCCTGGCTGGGGAGAGAGAGCCCAGCGATGCAGCCTCCACATTTATATGTCAAACCACAAATCCACTTTAATAACATCCTTGAAGCGGCATCGGACAGGCCAAGGGAGCGAGTGGGTCTGTGTGTGTGCCGGGACATTTGATCTACCGCTCTCTACATAAAAGAACACATTCGATAAACTACACAGGCTGACAAATATTAATGTACGACTCAAACCATTGACACGAAAGGCCGTTTGAATTGCTGTGTTTCTGTTCTCACCTCCTATTGGCCCATTTTAACTGGAGTGTTTTCTGTTCTCACCTCCTATTGACCCGTTTGAACTCTTGTTTTTCTGTTCTCACCTCCTATTGACCCGTTTGAACTACTGTGTTTCTGTTCTCATCTCCTATTGACCCGTTTGAACTGCTGTGTTTCTGTTCTCATCTCCTATTGGCCCGTTTGAATTGCTGTGTTTCTGTTCTCATCTCCGATTGGCCCGTTTGAACTGCGGCGGTTATGTTCTCACCTCGTATTGGGTAATGAGGCCGTTGGGCTCCACAGGCTCCTCCCACTTGAGGAAGACCATGTCATCGAGGGGTGAGAAGGTCAGGGAGTCCGGTGCGATGCCTCCGGCGAACTATGGCAAAGTTAGCGCAACATCATTAGCTCAGGGACACGGAGCGGATATCGCACAGTACAATATACTACAGTATTCTACAGGTGTAGTGGAGTACAAGTAAGGTATATTTACAGTATAGTCATTTACAGTACCCAATATTGATACAGTATAAGTACATAACACTACAGTACTACTAGAGTACAAGTACATGTAAGTAGTACAATTCACTATTAGTACAGTACAGTTATAGTGGCAGTACATTATAGTATTGCACAGTATAATATGGTAACATTATAGTACAGTACAGTATATAACAGTCTAGTACAGTACAATTATACCAACAGTACAGTACCAGTTATAGTGGGCAGTAATTATAGTATAGTATATGTACAGTACATTATAGCATAGTATTGGTTACAGTAACATTTATAGTACAGTATAGTTAGAATAGTATAGTATAGTATAGTATAGTTATTATAGTAATATAATATGGTAGCAAGAAGTCAAGGCGACTTTATTTATAGATCACCATTCAGGATCACTAAGACCATTCATAATAAATGAAGAAAAGGAGATTGGAGTTTGATAATGGATCCATATGACGTATAATAATAATAATATAACTGAGACTACAGAACTATTAATATCTTGATTCCTTGAGGAGTGGATGTGTTTTTAACGCTCACTGAAGGAACGATGATAATTGAAGCTTAATGTAAACATGTGTTATTCTTATTAACCCCGACCTCCTCACTCCGCATGTTCCGCCTCCATAACTTAATATTTCTGCTCGTTCTTTCTGAAAAATAAAGCTCAGTGCGGAAGAATTGATTTCACCCACGAATACGCTCCACTTCTCGACAAAATGCATTTCACGGGTGAGCCTGGGATGTCTACTTCTTATCATTATTATTAGCCAAATAAAAATAAAGCCTTTTCATCAGTGGATAACCACCAGTACTGAGGACCACACGGCATGAAATATTCAGAACTTTTTTGTCCTTCAAAGATGTTTTTATGTTGACTGACGAAACTTGATGATAATCAACATGAGGCGTGAGCTGGTCAGATAATACAGCAGTGATGTGCTGGATGGTGAGAGAGCAGGTAACACTATAGACTGTACTGGATGTGTGTGAGAGTAGGTAACATTACAGACTGTGTTGGATGTGTGAGAGAGCAGGTAACATTACAGACTGTGTGGATGTGTGTGAGAGTAGGTAACATTACAGACTGTGTTGGATGTGTGTGAGAGCAGGTAACATTACAGACTGTTGGATGTGTGTGAGAGTAGGTTACATTACAGACTGTACTGGATGTGTGTGAGAGTAGGTTACATTACAGACTGTGTTGGATGTGTGTGAGAGTAGGTAACATTACAGACTGTGTTGGATGTGTGAGAGTAGGTAACATTACAGACTGTGTTGGATGTGTGTGAGAGTAGGTTACATTACAGACTGTGTTGGATGTGTGTGAGAGTAGGTTACATTACAGACTGTGTTGGATGTGTGTGAGAGCAGGTAACATTACAGACTGCTGGATGTGTGTGAGAGCAGGTAACATTACAGACTGTGTTGGATGTGTGTGAGAGCAGGTAACATTACAGACTGTGTTGGATGTGTGTGAGAGCAGGTAACATTACAGACTGCTGGATGTGTGTGAGAGCAGGTAACATTACAGACTGTGTTGGATGTGTGTGAGAGTAGGTTACATTACAGACTGTACTGGATGTGTGTGAGAGTAGGTTACATTGCAGACTGTGTTGGATGTGTGTGAGAGCAGGTAACATTACAGACTGCTGGATGTGTGTGAGAGTAGGTTACATTACAGACTGTACTGGATGTGTGTGAGAGTAGGTTACATTACAGACTACTGGATGTGTGTGAGATAAGACCTGGATTTGGACTGTGGATGTGCTGGAACACGAGCCTCTGTGACGAACACCATCTGGACCGGGGGCAATCCAGAATAAATCAGTTTATGCAGCATCGCTTGAATCATAGCCACGCCCTTGCCCCAAGCCCCGCCCCCCCAAGACTTACTGTCCTCCTCGGTCTGGAAGACCACCTCGCGGCCCTCCTTGGTGCCCTCGGGGTTGGACAGGGACAGGCGCACGTGGACGGCGTGGTAGGGCGGCAGGTCGCGCAGCGTGAAGCGCGAGGCGTTGTGCTCCACCGCCAGGCACTCCCGCACCGTGGTGTTGTGGCCGCCGCCCCCACCGCCGCCCCCGCCCCCAACGCCGCCCACGCCGGCCGCCGCGGTAGCATAGCGGTAGCACAGGGACACGGAGTAGGTGTGGCAGCGGGTCAGGTTGAAGGCCAGACTCTCCCACTGCAGGGACAGCTGCCTGGCCTGCAGGTCCGTGGCGGTCAGACCCCGCAGGGCACGCATGGGCTCTGAGGAGGGGGAGGGACGAGAGGGAGGGAGAGAGAGGGGAGGAGGGAGGAGTGGAGGAAAGGAGAGGAGAGGGGAGGGAGGTAAGAGAGAGAGGAGGAGGAGGAGAGGAGAGGGGAGTGGAGGGAGGTAAGAGAGAGAGGAGGAGGAGGAGAGGAAAGGAGAGGAGAGGAAAGGGGAGGGGAGAGAGGGATGGGAGAGGGGAGAGAGCATGAGAGAGAGAGAAGAGAGAGAGAGAGAGAGAGAGAGAGAGAGAGGAGAGGGTGGCAGAGGGAGGAAAGGTACAGGAGAGGAGTAGGGAGGAAGGGGGGAGGGAGGGAGGAAGGAAGGCGGGGAGGGAGGGAAAATGGAAGAAGGGGAGATAGAAAGTCACATTAAGCCCCAGAATTAATAGGTCCTTCTAGAACAGTCTGTGCAGCTGTCGGCTGCGGCTAGTGGATCCGTGTTGTCCCTGTAGGACACAGGAGGGGGAGGAGTAGAGTGTTGTCCCCGCTAGGACATCGGGAGTCGGGGGGGGGGTCGCAGGTTCACCGTCAGCATGACACGCCCCCGTCCCCCGCGGCAACAAAGGAACTCATCCCAATTAGGCTAATTAATCGGACAGGCTGCGGGTGGCCCCCACACACACACACACGGTCCCAGCCCGGCCCCGCCCCTGGACTCCCCAGTCGTTCTTCTGCCCCTGCTGCCTGGGGGCCCACACACACACACATACACACACACACACACACCAGACACACACATGCACGCACACACACACGCCGACGACACACAAGGGCATTTAAATCCTCTGGTTAGTTTTACTGCTGGGTCATCGCGGCGGTCGGCACGCATATTTTTAGTCGCCGCTACTAAATAAGTTGTGGTCACTGCCGGGTTACATCCCCCACTACCCCCACACTCCCCTCGTGTCTCAGATCCTCTGATGAAACAACAGCTCAGTCCCCCCCCCCCCCCCTCCTCCCCGGCTGGCTGGACAGAGAACCTCTGTGTCGCCCCCCCCGTCCGGAGCACAGGCGGGCCAGTGTTCCGGACGGACGCGATGGGTCGGAGGGGGGGGGGGGACGGGGAGTGAGGGGAGGGGGATGGGGGAGTGCGGGGAGAGGGGACAGGGGACGGTGGGTAAGTCAAGGGCAGCTCAATATCAATGAAGGCGTTTGTCAGCGTTTGTCATTATTCACTCAATCGACGGCGTTTCCTTTTGTCCGTGTGATATTCTCCCTCGTGCGCGCAGGTGGTGCTGCCGCCGTGGCGACCCGGGGGGTCCTGGGGGGGTCCTGGAGCGAGCGACAGGCAGACGGGGGAAAGGACCCGGGAAAGATCAGCAGAGTTTGAGGTGACTCGCCAAGGTCCCCTCCGTCGCCGCTCTGCTCCGACTCACAGACTCCACGGGATTCTTACTGCACTGCAGATTTCAACTAAAATAAGCAGCTAATGCATCAAGGGGAGCAGCAGCTCAGAGAACGGCCACGGGAAAGGGAAAAAAGGGGATTTGAAAGGTGCAGGGGACAAACGGATTAGTGCTCAAGAATAGTTCCGCCTCGCACGGAGAAGCTATTGTGGGGCCCTCCTGTGTTTGTTGACGACGCTTTAGCAAGAAACGTAGATCCTTTGCACGTACACAATTAAAAAGCTGTTTTTCAACAATTTAAAAAGCTGTTTTCCACCCCCGCCCCAGCCCCGGCCCGCTGGTGGCGCGGCAGCTTCCTCAGACACCGTGCGTCCACGCGTGGCTGGAGAGGGGGGCCGATTAACAGCGATCACAACGTTGACATACAAGCTGCACCCAGACGCCCGCGGCCAGCAGGGCGCTTCCTGGACAATTGTCCGAGTGTGTTCCATGATTGTCTTCATGGCGCAATTGATAGTCTGTGCGGTCTGAGGCTAAATAAAGAGAGCCATTTATCCTCGGGGATGAATGAATGCAGCGCCACAGCGGCCACACTCACACTCTTTGTGGGGCTTCTCAAAATGGACGTTTGTGCCGATTCTGCCTCGCCTCGCCCACCCCGTCTTGTCTGAATGCCACGATTCCGCAGCCCCACTCCCTGGCACCCTGCAGGGTGAAGCTGCACCCGCTCCTGTGTGGTGGGTGTGTGGAGGGGGGGGAGATGCTAACGCACCAGCCTCTGTATTAACAGCTCTGCTAACATGGCTAACACACCGGTCTCTGTAGCTACCAGCTCCACCGCAGCAAGCACTGTGGTGGTCCAGGACAGCTGTTTCTGGTGTGGGGGCCGAGCAAATTCTGTCTCAGCTGATCAACACTTGGGTCCAGCAGTCCATCAGCAGAACTTGTGATCCAGCAGTCCTACTGTGCTACAGCAGAACTTGTGATCCATCAGTCCAGCTGTTACAGCAGAACTTGTGATCCAGCAGTCCAGCTGTTACAGCAGAACTTGTGATCCAGCAGTCCAGCTGTTACAGCAGAACTTGTGATCCAGCAGTCCTACTGTGTTACAGCAGAACTTGTGATCCAGCAGTCCTACTGTGTTACAGCAGAACTTGTGATCCAGCAGTCCTACTGTGTTACAGCAGAACTTGTGATCCAGCAGTCCTACTGTGTTACAGCAGAACTTCTGATCCAGCAGTCCTACTGTGTTACAGCAGAACTTCTGATCCAGCAGTCCTACTGTGTTACAGCATATAAACATGTCCTGTCTCTCTCTCTCTCTCTCTCCCAGACTGCCTTCAGATAAACTAGTCCTGTCTCCCCCGCCGCCCCCAGCGGCAGCCTGGTCCCCGGCTCCCCGGCTGAGTGACCCAGCAGCAGGTGGTCCACGGTGGCTTGGGGACCACCAGCACGACACCGCTAGTGCAACTCCGCTAGTGCAACTCCGCTAGCGCGACTCCGCTAGCGAGGCGCTTTCGCGTCGTGCTGCTAATCACAGCAACGGCTCATCACACACACCTGCGGGGCGGAGGCTGTGTTCATGTTACGGCCATTAGTTTAACAGCTCCCGCACCAGGATACAGCCCCCTGATACTCACCAGGGGTGTGTGTGTTCCTGTGTGTGTCGGCCTGTGTGTGTGTGTGTGTGTGTGTGTGTGCCTGTATTTGTGTTAGGCTGTGCGTGTGTGTGTGTGTGTGTGCACCTCTGTGTGTGTGTGTGTGCCGTGCCTGTGTGGATGTGTGGATGTGTGTGTCTGCCTGTGTGTGTATGTGTGTGTGTCTGTGTATGTCTGCCTGTGTGTGTGCCTGTATGTGTGTCTGGCTGTGTGTGTGTGTCTGCCTGTGTGTGTGTGTGTGTGTGTCTGCCTGTGTGTGTGTGTGTGTCTGCCTGTGTGTGTGTGTCTGCCTGTGTGTGTGTGTGTCTGCCTCTGTGTGTGTGTGTGTGTGTGTGTCTGCCTCTGTGTGTGTGACCTAATGGCATGGGCGTGGGGGGGGGCGGACGGTCCATTCTGTCATGGCGCCACGGGGCTCTGCTTCTGGACCAGAAGAGCATCAGGCTCTGGGTCTCCCCCAGCTCCCCACCCAGGCCCTCCGACCGACAGCTCCAGCAGCCCGTCTGTTCAGCGCGCTAATGACCCGCGAGCCGAGACTCAGGCTCGGGCTCGTCGGGCAACCCGTCCGGAACCTCTCATGCTTTAACTGAACCCCCAGCTCCCAGCCTGGAGAACGGCCGGGCCCGGGGGAGGGGGTGTGGGGGGTCAGGCCAGGGGGGTCCGGAGACCAGATGGTTCTGGGATGGGCTGACGGGATGCTGCTGCCTCTCCTCCTGGAGGTCGAGGTAGGAGAGGAGAGACAAACTCGGGAAGGAGAGCCCTATTTTTCTTTTTTCCGAAGGTCCTTTTATTACGCAGCAGGACAAATGGGAGCAGGTGAACGCTGATCACGCTGAAACCAAACTGTGAAGAATGTTGTTTTTCCATTTGCTTATTCTGGAGAAGGACAGAAGAGGAGCAGTGGTGAGGGAACCTCGGTACGCTCTGTTCTCAGCGTGTTCTCGGTCTGTTCTCAGTCTGTTCTCAGTCTGTTCTCGGTCTGTTCTCAGTTCGTTCTCAGTGAGTTCTCAGTCTGTGTGTGTGTGTGTGCGCATGTGTGCGCATGCATGTGTGTGTTCATGCATGTGTGTGTTCATGCATGTGTGTGTGTGTATGTGTGTGTGTGTGTGTGTGTGTGTGTGTGTGTGAGTCTGTTATCTAGCCTACAGCTGTACATGCAGTGCGCTTCGGTGCCTAGCAGAGACATGCCCCCCCACCAATGACATCACAAGTGGGAGGGTCCACCTAGAATTATGCTGGATAGATCAGCCGACCAGCCTACCCAGTGGACTGTAGCAACTGGGAAGGCCGATCTATCCACCATCTGGCTGGACACTCCCACTTGTGATGTCAAGTGGGGCCATTCCAATCGGTTTTTGAAACAGCTTGGAATGGCTGATCACGCTCACACCTGGTGGTATAATAGGAGTCCTTCAAGCACACGTTCCATGACGACATAACTCTCAGTGTAAACATGAGACACCACAACCTCCCCCACTCCCCTCACCTGCACACTTGGTCCGGCTGACCAGCGGGGGTCCGGGCGGTCCCGTGCCCCCCTCGCCGGGCCGGGTCAACAGCACGCTGATGTGGTACTCGGTGTCCGGGTCCAAGTGCCACAGCTTGTAGGTGACCATGTTGACGCCGTGGATCTCGGACCAGGGCAACTGACTGGCGCGGTACTCGATCTCCTTGCGGATGATGGGCCCGTCGCCCAGGATGGAGTTGGTGTTGAGCTGGATGATGAGGTAGGTGGAGCCGCCACGCAGCAGCTGGGGTGGAGCGATGGGCGATGGAGGAACTGCAAGGAGGAGGAGGAGATGTCACGCCCTCCACTTCTAACTCCTTGTCTTCGCTCTACGTGTGTGTGTGTGTGTGTGTGTGTGTGTGTGTGTGTGTGTGTGTGTGTGTGTGTGTGTGTGTGTGTGGGTGTTGGTGGACGCTCCCTGACTAATCATCCACTGCACTCACCTGTCCTGCCTATGACACCTGCAGCACTCAAAGCAACTAATCAACGACCCAGCATAAGAACCCTGGCTTTCCATCCACTCATCGCCAGATCGTGTTCCTTTCTGTCTCTTGGTAATGCAAACTAGTTTGTTCCCTTCCCACATCTAACATCTCCACCTTGTCAGATCCTGTCTGTCCTGGAATTCCCTCTTGCCTGTCGACCGGCTGTTTCCTGCCTACATGTCTACCTGTCAGCCATTCCCGGTTCCCGACCTGTCGTCCATTCACCCCCTCCTTGCCCGATCGTCTGCCTCTGTGCCCGGCTCCCCATGTTTTGTTCTCTGCTGCCTGGATTATCGTTTTGTAAATACATCCAGTAAAACCTTTTTGTCAATCACGATTCCCATTCTACTGTGTCTGCACCTGGGTCCTGCGTCCAACCATAACAGGAGAAGGTTTAATGGAACCCCAGCGGAACGCCAGGAGAACCAGGGAGGGAACAACTGGACTGTTCTTAAGGAGGAAAGTAGGAAATAAATACTTCAACGATGTAAACCAGGGGGGGTAATAAAAGCTTCATCTCTCTCTCTCTCTCTCTCTCTCTCTCTCTCTCTCTCTCTCTCTCTCTCTCTCTCTCTCTCTCTCTCTCTCTCTCTCTCTCTCTCTCTCGTCTCTCTCTCTCTCTCTCTCTCTCTCTCTCTCTCTCTCTCTCTCTCTCGTCAGCGCCGAGTGAGACTTTTAATGACCCCTTGAGGAAGCCGAATGTGGTCAAAGGTCAGGGTGTTCAAACAGCGGCTCGGTCACAGCGATTAAGGAGACGTCTGCATAAAGACTCTGCATAAATCTCTGCAGAAGGAGCAAAGTGAAACAGCAGCTGTGCAGAACGTTCTCCTCTGAACCCAGAACGCTGGATCTGGGAATCTCCATCCCAGCAAGCCAGCGTTGACCACCTTCCTCCTCCACTTACAAGGCGACAGCCATGAAAGCGACAGTGAAAGCTCCACACACACACACACACACACACACACACACACACACACACACACACACACACACACACACACACACACACACACACACACACACGCTGGTGTGGAGGAAAGATTGCCCAGCAAGCAAGTATTCATTTCAGAGCCACCGGTTAAATGTCAGTGAGTGGCAGACCCCAGCCACTAAGCAATTACACAGACAACGGTGTGTGTGTGTGTGTGTGTGTGTGTGTGTGCATGATGAGGGGGAGGGGGAGGGAGGGGGGGGGTGTACTGTTGGAGAAAATGAGGACAAAGATCAGGCTAAGATCTGAGGCCGTGACTCCCTGAGTCAGCCTTCCTTCCTGCAGAGGCACCGGGTCTATTGTGGTCGCCCTCGTCTCCGAGGGCTTCCAGCTTCACCGCAAGCTCCTCTCTGCCTTTCTACCTCCCTGTCTCTCTGCCTCCCTGCCTCTCTACCTCTCTGCCTCTATCTGTCTAGTTACCTCTCTGCCTCTCTACCTCCCTGCCTCTCTACCTCCCTGCCTCTCTCTGCCTCTGTGCTACATCTCCATTGCAGGCATTCAGCAGGAGGCAGTGGAGCGAGTCCTGCAGTAAACAACCCTTTACTCCTCTTTGACCGTCCAGGCCATAGTTGACGTCAATAATCTGTATATTCATGTTTTTTTGTGGGGGTTTTTTCTCCTCTTTCTATGAGTCACGTCTCTAGATGGTATATACTGACGGCTTTATAACCTCGCTCGTAATAGAGAGATAGTTAACAGATAATTGGAAAGAAACGGTGACGCGTACTGCTTTTGGACTTTTCACCTTCGCTTCTTTCTTCCTTTCTTCCGAACAGGGGAGCATTGCACAGTGTGTCCTGGTAAACAGCGGTGATGTGACGTTAATTACGTGCTCTGAACGAGGTCACCGGAGACAAAACGCCAGACTCAGGAGCCCTGCTAGTTTAAAGGACTCTCATCCGGCGTGGAATTATTGTTCGGAGCGCGCGCACGCGGGGGGTTAAGTGTATGAATTTACACTTAACCTATTTAACAAAACAAGATTTCTTCACAAAGAGTATTGTTGAAGTAGGTGCAGAGAAGGGGAGTTGTCACAGATTTTCTCTCTCTCTCCCCCCCATCTCTTCTCCCTCTCTCACTTTCTGTCTCTCTCTCTCTCTCTCTCTCTCTCTCTCTCTCTCTCTCCCTTCCCTCTCTGTTCTCTCTCTCTCACTTTCTGTTTTTCTCTTTCTCTCTCTCTCTCTTTCTGTCCCCATCTCTTCCCCCCCCCCCCCCCCATCTCTCTCTCTACCTTTCCTTCTCTATTTCTTTCTCTCTCATAGTGAGTGTGCATGGTAAGTGTGTGTGTGTGTGTGTGTGTGTGTGTGTGTGTGTGTGTGTGTGTGTGTGTGTGTGTGTGTGTGTGTGTGTGTTTATACTATGTCTCATCTCGTTGCCTCACATAAATCTGTACAGACAGATGAGGAGAGGTTGGCAGAGATGGGGGGACGGGGGGGAGATGGGTAGGGGTGAGGGTGAGGGTGGAAGAGGGGGGGGGGGGTGGGACAGAGACCAAGCCAGAGAGAGAGGGAGATCTCATTGTCCTCATCTCTTGTCTTCGCAGGGCGGGGAGGGGCGGGGAGTGGGGGGCAGGGCCCTGCTGAGCCGGGTCACGGGAGGCCAGGCTCCGTGTGGCTGCAGGGCCGTGATGAGCAACGGGGTTGGAGTTCGGCCTCCGTGGAGACTAATGGACGGACACCGCGAGTCAAGTGGAGCGCTGCTGTGACAGACCTCATAGAGAGTTCCTCCATTAGAGCTCTTCATAGAGAGCTCCTCCCTTAGAGCTCCTCCCTTCGAGATCCTCCCTTAGAGATCCTCTCTTAGAGCTCCTCACTTAGAGCTCCTCATAGAGGGCTTCTCACTTAGAGCTCCTCCCTTAGAGCTCCTCACTTAGAGCTCCTCACTTAGAGCTCCTCATAGAGGGCTTCTCACTTAGAGCTCCTCCCTTAGAGCTCCTCATAGAGGGCTCCTCACTTAGGCCCTTAGGCTCATCCCTTAGAGCTGCCTCACTGAGCCCCTAGGCTCCTCCTTAGAGCTCCTCACTTAGAACTCCTGACTGAGAGCTCCTCCCTTAGAGCTCCTCCATTAAAGCACCTCCTTTAAAGCTCCTCCTTAGAGCTTCCTCACTTAGAGATCCTCCCTAGAGCTCCTCCATTAAAGCTCCCCTAGCTCCAAGGCTCTCACTCAGAGCTCCTCCCATATAGCTTCTCACTCCAGAGCTCTTCATAGAGAGCTCCTCCCTTAGAGATCCTCATAGAGAGCTTCTCACTCAGAGCTCCCTACTTTTAGCTCCTCCCTAGAGCTCCTCTATTAGAGCTCTTCCCTTAAAGCTCCTCCCCCAGAGCCCCTCCCTTAGAGCTCCTGTTCTCCACGCCTCCCCTGGTCTCTCTGTTGAGCTGCTTACGGTGTTGCCTGGAGTGACATATGTAAATGAGGAGCTTAAAACAATCTATCGGTTTAAAGAGGTTTTGTTGTTGTTGTTGTTGGTGTTGCTTTTACCAAAATAATCCCCTGCTGAATTTAAAACTTCAAGCTAAATGAGACAATGTTTGTCAAGTCGGGTCCTGATCATCTTCATGATTTAAACCGCGTCAGGACCCTGCTGTTCCACCGTCCTGTTCCTGTCTGTCTGTCTGTCTGTCTGTCTGTCTGTCAGCACTAGTAAGCATGATGGAGACCCACACAGCAGAAGAAGAGAACCAGGAAAGGAAAGAGACAGAGAGGCCACACCAAACTCCAGTTTAATTTGGTGTATTTATTATATTATAGTCTTATTTTGTGACATGAAATATTTCTTATTATTATTATTACTGTATTATTAATATTATTATTACTTATTTTTATTTCATGTTTGTACGTACGTGGCTTTGGCAATACTGTTGCTCTAAGGTTCATGCCAATAAAGCTTTCTTGGATTGAACTCAATTCAATTGAGAGACAGAGAGAGAGAGGGAGGGAGAGAGAGAGAGACAGAGACAGAGTTTAATTGAATTGAGCAAGAGAGAGAGAGACAGAGACCGAGACAGAGAGAGAGAGAGAGAGCGAGAGAGAGAAGGAGAGAGAGACAGAGACAGACAGACAGAGAGACAGAGAGAGAGAGAGAGAGAGACAAAGAGACAGAGAGAGAGAACAGAGGGGCCAGACGTCACCTTTGACGATGAGCTCGGCGTAGTTGGAGACCCCGGCCCCCCGCAGGGAGCGCGTGACGCAGCGGTACAGGTCCTGGTCGGAGCGCTGCATCACGCCCGCCAGCTGGAAGGACGCCACAAAGCGGCGGTGACTCAGGTGGCGCACGGACGCCACGGACGCCGCCTCGCCACTCTGCCTCTGGGGGGCGCGCACGCGAACACACACACACACACACACACACACACAACACACACACACACCCACACACACACACACACACACACACACACACACACACACACACACACTCAGACAGTCAGAAAGATGGACAGATAAGACAGGCAGACAGGCAGGCTGGGAGACAGTCAGGGACAAATGAATAAAACACATAACTCTACCCTTCCACACATCAACATGCATGTGACTCTCTCTCCACCTCCCCCCTTTCTCTGTCTTCCTCTCGCTCTCTCTCTCTCTCTCTCTCTCTCTCTCTCTCTCTCTCTCTCTCCCTCCCTCCCCCAGTGACACCAGGCTCTCTCTCTCTCTCACCCCCTCTCCTTCTCTCTCTTTCCCCGTCTCTCCCTCACTGTCTCTCTCCTCTCCATCCCTCCCCCCCTCCCCTCCCCTGCCCGGTGACATGAGGACTCTCTCTCTCTCTCTCCCCCCCCTTCCTCTCTCTCTCTATCTCTCTCTCTCTCTCTTCTCTCTTCCTCTCTCTCTCTCCTCGCCAGCGACACCAGGCTCTCTCTCTCCCCCCCCCCCCTTCTCTCTCCCTCCCTTCCCAGTGGAGACCAGGCCCACTCTCTCTCCCCCCCTCTTCTCTCTCTCTCTCTCTATCTCTCTCTCCCCCACTCCCTCCCTCCCTCCCCAGTGAGACCAGGCCCACTCTCCCACTCCCCCCCCCCCTGTCTCTTCACTCTCTCCCCCCCACCCCCCCCTCCCTCCCTCCCTCTCTCCCTCCCCCGTGACACCAGGCCTTCTCTCTCTCTTCATAACACCAGTATAATACTGTGATTAAAACGATTGTCATCACGGGCCGTTGTTATTGGAGTGGAGTGATTAAATAGGACAATTGCGTGTCATTTAGCTTGAATGGAACGGCCATCTAAGCAATTTAATCACGGAACAAATGAGAATGAAACGCGCGTTAATACCGCACATTATTATTAGTATTTCATCCCATAAATGGAGGATGAGAGAGAGAGGAGTTCAAATGAAAGATGCGCTTATTGTTCAGAACGGAGCGTTTATGACCACGATGATGATGATTATGTTCAAGTTCAAAATGGAACGTGTGCGGTTTAATACGCCAGCCCTGCAGACAGAGCCCTGGGTGTGTGTGGTGTGTGTGTGGTTTTGGGCTGTCGTTGCTTTGTGTGTTTTTGTGTTGTTGCTCCCTGTGTTGCTTTTATGTGTTGGTTTGTGTGTGTTTTTGTTGGTGTATGCTTTGTGTGCTTTTTATGTGGTTGTGAATGTGTGTGTTGCTTTGTGTGTTTCTGCGTTGTTATGTTTGTCTGTGTGTGGTTTTTGTGGTGTTGCTTTTGTTGGTGTTTTGCCTTGCGGTTCGTGTGTGGCCTTTGATGTGTTGTCTGGTGTGTTTTCCTGTGTGGTGTTTCTTTATGTGTTTCTGTGTGTTGCTTGTGTGTTTTGTGTGGTTTTTTTTGTGGCTTTGTGTCGTGCTTTGTGTGTTTTTGTGTGTGTGTTGTGTGTGTGTTTTTGCCTGTGGTTTGTGTGTTGTGTGTGTTGTTGCTTTGTGTGTTTGTGTGTGTTTGTGTGTGTTGTGTTGTGTGTGTGTGTGTTGTGTGTGTGTTGTGTGTGTGTTGTTTGAGGGAACAGACAAACAGACAACAGAGAGAAGGAGAACATGAGGCCCATCTCTCTGGAGGACCCGGGACCCGAGTTCAGCAGCAGCATCAGCAGCACCACTCCACCACCACCAACATCAACAACAATAACAACAATAACAACAATACATTTAAACACAGAGGGAGAAACACAGTGCAAGAAATACACAAAGAGAGCCCGAGAGAGGGAGAAGAGAAGATAGAGAGAGATGGAGCGAGAGATGGAGAGAGAGAGAGAGAGAGAGAGAGAGAGAGAGAGAGAGAGAGAGAGAGAGAGAGAGAGAGATAGCAAGACAAGAAGAGAGAGACAGTGGTGGAGCCTTGAAGGCGTTCCTCTCTCCCCACTGTTTACAGACCGAGCCTCGACCGATTCCACCACGACCTGACACTGGTGTCTCCAGTTAAGGGCGCTCCCTCCCCTCTCTCCCTCTCTTTCCCTCTCTCTCCCTCTCTCTCCCTCCATCTCCCTCTCTCTCTCCATCTCAGAGTACAGCATCGTCTCTCTGCTCTCTGCTGGGTTTAACCAGCTGCTGTAACTCGGGCCCCAGGGCCCCACCGGGAGTCCGGGGTGTTTTTTCACGCTCCAGTATCTCCCAGAATGTACTGGAATTGTCTTTATGAGCCCCTGAACAGCCACACACACACACACACGCACATATGCGCGCGCGCACCACACACACACACACACACACACACACACACACACACACACACAACACACACCACACACACCACACACACCACACACACACACACCACACACACACACACAACACACACACACCACACCAAAATCTGATGAACACACGAAACTCGACAACCAGCACAATCAGCAGCATCTCCTGTCCAGATCTCTTAAGTATCTCTTAACTATCTCACCATGTCTCTTAATTATCTCTTAAGTATCTCAGAACTTTCTCCCCATATCTCTTAAGTCTACTATCGCTCCATATCCCTCCATATTTCTATGTCTCTAGTATCTCTTCATATCTCGTCTTCATAACTATCACCATCTCTCCATATTTCTTCACATCTCTCCATATTTCTTCACATCTCTCCATATTTCTTCATATCTCTTGTGTTGTATCCAGTGTGTCGACTGCAGCACATACTGGGGAAATCAGACTCGAGTGTGTGTGTGTGTGTGTGTGGACTGTGATCTGGGATGTTCAACACAAACAAAGCTAAGTGAGGAAATGACCAAACGGTTCGTTAGTCCGCCGCCAGTCAGCTGGGCCGCAGCCGCAGAACGACACAACCCACGTACACGGCGGGGGAGCGATGGGGTGAGAGTGATGAGGGTGATTGTGAGACCACGGTACTGGATTGGGTTGCCAGGTTGCCCGGAGGCCCTCGGGCATTGGCCTTCATCAGTGTCCCTCTTGACAAGGTGATTTTAAGACCTCTTCCAGAGGGATTGGTTGTTAGAGGACGCTGAATGCAGAATCCAGCCTCACGGAAAAAAAAGCTTCCAAATTTCATGGCTTTGAAGTCTTCTTCAGACTGTAGAGATTGGTAGAGATAGCTAAACAGACAGACAGAACTGGACTGAAATACAGACAGAGATGGGCAGACAGACACAGCCAGACTGACAGACAGAGCTAGCTAGACAGAGAGACAGACGGACAGACAGACAGACAGACAGACAGACAGACAGACAGAGCTAGACAGACTGATAGATAGAGCTGGACAGACAGACAGAGCTGGACTGACAGTCAGATGGAGCTGGACAGACAGACAGACAGAGCTAGACTGACAGACCTCGACAGACAGACAGATGAAGAGGGAGATATTCAACACAGAGCCTACACTTAATCTGAATAAAGGCAAAAAAGCACCCAATGTGTTCATAAGCAGTGAGGTCCTTATGGCCTGTTCATGCTAGTCTTCACACACAGGACATGGAGGGTCCAGTGAGCCCCCCAGTATCAGCCCAGAGAGTCCCTCAGACCAATGAGTCCCCCAGACTCAGTCACATAAGTCCCCCAGACTCAGACCCATTAACCAGGATTCCATCTGGATGGATCTTTAAATCTTTCATAGGGGATTTTTTGTTATGGTACAAGCCCTTTGAAAATATCAGTTTTACACATTTACAACAATGGGTTTTTGCAGTAATAACATGGAAATGTCTTGATGGCTTGGACATAAACCTAAAATGAAATTCCATAAATAAATCAGATAAAATGTCATAAAATGACATATTTAATGACACCTTTCGTATCGAAAGGTGTCATCGGCCGCACACCGTGAAGAAGACAAAGAACCTGACAGCAAAGGAGACAGGAAACATCATGTTCCTTCCTGAAGTCCATCATCTCATTAAACTCACAGCGTCTTCCTGAAGTCCATCATTACTCAAACTGACCTCCAGCAGAAACTTCTCAGCTTCTGCAGCCCGGCCGGCAGCGACACACTGGAAGGTGGCGTTCTGTCCAGCGTTGATCTCCTCGTCGCCCAGCCTGGAGAAGTGCGGCGCTTTATCTACAAAGACAGGGAGTAGAAACACACGGTGGAACTGAGAGAGAACGGAGCTCACAAAGCACCTTTCAAAACCTCGCCAGACGGCAGCACAGAGAACCAAATAACATTTCATCAAAGTGTTTTGTTCATGAAAAGTGTGGCAGTGTGGCAGGCAGCAGATTGTCACATTCCTGGGTGACAGATTTAGACACTGGCTTTTTTTAATCATGCTTTTCTGTCATTATCCAGATGTCATTCTTTCAATTAGAGGCCTAATGCATTTATGTATTTACTCAGTTGAATACGTTGAAACAGCGCTATGTTCCTGTCCTCTTTTATCAGCGGGCCTTCAGTAGTCACTAGAATGAAACAAAAAACACCAATATCTACAGACGGCCATCCCACCATGGAAGGGCGGACGGATCAGTCCTCCACAATTTAGCTAATGAAGTCTCAGAATGCCTTTCACCGATGAGTCACTGAGTGTGGGAGCCGAATCTATGATTAACATAAGAGGAACACGCGGAGCTCAACCCCTGCTGGGCCAAACCACCGGGGGGAGAGGATTGCACATCGGCCACGTTAGAACAAACAACAACAGTCTGACCCGTCAATCTAGATGATTGACAGCCAAAGCTGGCCGAGCAGCGGGGAAGTGAGCGTGTTAGGGCGGAGCAGATGTTGTGGCTCTCAGCCAATGGGCTGTTTGGTTGCACGCTACATCGTGTTGCTATCTGGCGCGGCGAGGGCGACATCCCGCAGACGGTGTTGGTGTAAGCAGGAGGGAGGAGGGGGTCTGTGTGTACGTGTACCCACAGGTGGCCATGTTGTCTTCCCGTGACTCCCCCCTCATAAGGTTAATTCATAATTCAAGTCTGGAAGCCAAACATAAGCAAACAAGCAAATAAGCATGAGCGGAGGGGAGGGAGGGAGGGGAGGGGACGGAAGGGAACAGGCTGTGCACCGTTGTACAGCTAAATGTGTCAGATCTCATCCCCAGGACCCTTTAGCGGCATAAATATTTGATTTGACTGCAACGTTGGTTTTCAGAGACAAAGGCGCTCCGGCTCAGGAGGAGAAAACAGAAATGTCAGCTCTGCTCAGCGGTTCAACCACAACGCACGAAGAGGAGCCCCGTTCCGCAGGAGTTGGTTTTTTTCCCCACTTTTAAAACGCTCTGCTCGACTTTGATTTTGAGTTATTTCCTTTACTCCTCTCCGTCTCCTCCTCCTCCTCCTCCTCCTCCTGGCCATGTGCCACATCAGACAGCAGGCCCAGGTCTTCATGAGACTCTTCATTATTTAATGGTCACAGTGGGAGCATGGAGAAGATACCATCTGCTGTCTCACAGAGAAAAACACCAAATCTCTGGGCGGTACATAAGGGCGAGGGGAGGGGCGGGGGGGTGGTAGGAATTAATTTCCATGCCATTGTTTCTGGTTAAAATGGTTTAAAAGCTGCTAGAGTTCTCTCTCCTCAGAGCCAAGGTTTCAGATTTCACTTCTGAATATGTAGTCGCAATGCAAAAATTTTGTTATTTTCCAAATAGAGGAAACACTAATGTTTTAATTGTTTAATGGGGGACTTTGAAGCAGCGTAGACCGTGTGTTAAGAGTAGCCAACCGGCAGTAGTTGGTCGAGTAGTTTGTAAGTGGCGGTGAGAGGGACCTTGTTCTGGTATTAAGCTTAAAGTTCTTACTCACTCGGGGACTGTCAACAAGTCGACCTTCTGTCCTTAAAAGACCACCCCAGCCTGACAAACAAGAGTCTGAATGGCACCGCAAGGTCTCAAAGGTAGACACAGGTTCACCCGTGAGACCATGAATCTCGACTCTTTCTGTTTTGTGTGGTGTAAGAACCCCACCATGTGAACTGGCTCGCATGCAACTCCAAGGCTGGATAACAACGCTTTTAGTGGGGCAAATAAATGGGAAAGTGCACTTTTCATTCCGCTCATCTCTACATTTTGTAAAGTTCTCTTCCTGTGGGGTAGCACCCATGGCTGGCAGTGTTGGTCTGTGTATTTCGGACGCGCAGCAGGATACACTTACAGCAGGGGTAGTTGAGCAGCATGATGTCGTCGATGGCGATGTAGCCCCGCCCATCCCTGGAAACCGTCGCCTCGATCAGGACCTGAAGAGAAAACACATAAATGTCCATCGTTTGTAATTTGTGACATCAGAGAAATCGGCGCAGGAACAGAAAGTTCCTGACGACACTTTGAGAATGTCAGGCCCCTTGGTATTTCAAGCCAGCTGGGATGCAGGGGGACGAGTGTGGGAGGACATTAAGAGATGGATACATCTGGCTACCGTCCTAGGGGCTCTCAGAAATAATGGCTTTACCAGGAAGCTCAATGCATTTTCTGAGTCATGGGCCCGATTGAGCATTCTGGACACGGGCCGCCGTAAAGCCATAACAGCAGATAATACCAACAGCACAGGGTCATGCGACTCCAGGGATGGACGACCGGCTCCATGTCGGCCCTGTGAAACAATAAGGTGGACGACCCCTCCCATGAAACCTAATCAATATCAAATCACCATCCCCAGTAATAGTGGGGGAGTTACGACACACTGGGGGGGCGAGGCTTGTATTACCACACCAAGGACGCTTCTCCATGGGCCGGTCTCGGGACAGCTCTGAGTCATCGCTCTTCATAATGGCTTCACACGGGGTTACCAAAAGGTTCTTGTCAAAAAGGGTTATATTGTTCTGAAGCTGTTACATGCAAATTTCCTTAATTTACCAATAGATACGCATTTCATGTACGTCTATAGATGTGTACACTGTAGAGATCTGCCATCATTCTTAACCGGCCTTATGAAAAACAAACGATTACGGTCACAGAAAAGGTTTGTGAATGACAGCAATGCCTCTCAATTTGTTTGACCTAAATGTACAATATGAGGTTCAAGAGCACTGTGTTGGTTCTCGTGTTGGTTCTGCACACTACACTTCAAAAGACACAAAGACACAGCAGGACCTCTGCCACCATGTCTTTTCTTAGTGGGCAGGACAGAAATAGCCCACCTCTGTGGACCTCAGGGGCTCTGATTACATCAAAAGCTGACCGGACCATGACCCCTCCCTGGGGCACTACCGGTGCAGACGAACCTCGATGGGATGTGAAGAAATTGGGGTTAGCCGAGAGGCCCGCGCTGAGAATGAGACTGCTCAGAGTGTGATGCAGTCTCAGGAAAGCTAAATGCAGTAGTGGTGAAAACAGTCAGAGGGCAGCAGAAGAACAAGTCCCGATCGGCCCGATCGAGGGCAGGAGAGAACCCAAAATGTCTGCTCTGGGGGTCCGATCGAGGGCAGGATCGGCCCCAAGATGTCTGCGCTGGGGGTCCAATCGAGGGCAGGAGGGCCCCCAATACGCCTGCAGCACTGCTCTGGTCTGGCTGCTGAGAAACGTCAAGACAGTGGATGCTGTGTCTGAAGGAACGGATAACAAAGGAAGAATATTGCAATTTTCATGTCTTCTCGGAAACATTTAATTGTTTTTTCAAGTTGGCTGGAGTGGCTGGAGCGATGATCTCATGTCTCTCACTTCTTAGTCATTCTTTTTTACTTTAGTTGTGCTCATTTCTTAGTCATCTCGTTTATCACTTTCTGTTGTTGCACAGTGTGTATGTGTGTATGTGTGTCTGTGTGTCTGTGTGTGTGTGTGTGTGTGTGTGTGTGTGTGCGGGCGTGCATGGCATGTTCCTAATGTGAGCCTCAGACCCTCAGACCCTGCCTGTCTTACTGTGAGACCCAGACAGCACAAAGTTGAAGGAGTCATTAATCTCAGCAGAGCGGCGCTCCGTAGGAAATTGATTGCAGGTTAATCCTTAATCGTCACTATGACAACAGGAGGTTATTTAGAAGGACATATAGTGAGCATTTATTTTAATAAACAACCTGCTCACATTTTATCGAAAGCCGTTACCTAATTTATTCTGTCCACGCTTCACAAGCAAATTTCAATCATCTGTTCCCTGAAAGGCAACAGAAAAGTATCGCCGGCCGAAAAAAACATACATAAAAGCTGCGCACGAGTTGATTCATAGCTTCGATAAAACGTACGATGCGAGATTTAGATTTAATCACTGGCTAATGTTGAAGAAGTCGTAAAAATCACGAATCGGTGGCGCCGAAGGCACAAGGCGGCACGGCCTTGCACCCGTCGTCAAGCAGGGAGCGCGGCGTCTGGAAGAGCACCCACAGACTACCGGGGCGGCGCTCCAACGGTACACCTGGGAGACGCCACAGGATGGGCGTCTGGGGAGGGGAGTTAGGACACCGTGTCAAGAACCTCAATAGGTTTCATTTGAGCCTCATAAAACATGTTCTAACGCTACAGGGCCCTGCCTGGAGGTCTCAGCAGGGGGTGGGAATATCAGAGATTACCAGACAAAGCTGAAACAGAAAGTATTCTAATGAGAGTTTTATTTTCCACGCCTTTGAAGTATCTCTTATTCCTTAACTCGCTCGCGCTTCAAAGGAAGAGACACAATAAAACCGAAGCCTTGGGTGACGACAAGCCTGGCCTGATTTGGGAGGCTAGGCTAAGCAGAGTTCCAGCTATATATACTGTATATATATATATATATATATATATATATAAAAATATTTATATATATCAGCTGTGTGTACAGAGATACCCAGGATAAACAGTGTTTGGTGCAAGAATAGAACTGTAGAACAACGTGTACAGAAAGGCTGGAGACAGAGGAGCAACATAGAGCTAGGGGATATAGAAAACAGTTTGCATAGATAAGGGGAGAGAGAGAGAAAGAAAGAGAGAGAGAGAGAGAGAGAGAGAGAGGGGGAGAGAGGGGGAGGGTGGTGAGAGAGAGCGATAGGGAGGTAGAGAGAGATGGAAAGAGAGCGAGAGAGAGCGAGAGAGAGAGAGAGAGAGAAAGAGAGCGGGAGAGAGGGGGAGGGTGGTGAGAGAGAGCGATAGGGAGGTAGAGAGAGATGGAAAGAGAGCGAGAGAGAGAGAGAGAGAGAGAGAGAGAGAGAGAGAGAGCACATATCCAGCTCTAGTTTGAGTCTTAGAGGAGCTGATAACATATTAAAAAATTGATAGCAAGGTTTCCCAGGTATCGCAGACATTTGACCAGTAAAAGGAAGAGAAGTATGGCGGTAAAAAACAAACAAGACATTTCCTCCTGGAAACATCTCAAGGTGATCTCACCACCTCCACTTTATCTCCAACATCGCTGTTCCTCCACCTATGGATGGGGAGTTAACTGGCATGGTATCAATATCCCAGCTAACCCAACAGAACAATCAGATTTATGAAACGCTTCCAAAAAACCCACCCGAAAAGCTAGACTTCTCCAAAAACTAGGTTGAGAAGAGAGGCAAGAAGAGTTATACAAAAATAGTGGCTTGCAGATTAATTCAGGGCATCATTCAAACCCAGTAAAGTGGAGGCTGCTCCTAATTAAATTAAAACTAAAGCAATCTATGGACAACAATATAGCGTCAGGCGCCTATCAGTAGAGATTGAAATAGATTTCTATAAATCTTGTTCTAAACCAAAACAATGTTCATATTGAGGCTTCTGCCAACATCTGTGACAGCTTTAAGTCCCTGGTGAGCACAGACTAACCGAGGGTGAGACAGTCATACCAGCTTTAAGTCCCTGGTGAGCACAGACTAACCGAGGGTGAGACAGTCATACCAGCTTTAAGTCCCTGGTGAGCACAGACTAACCGAGGGTGAGACAGTCATACCAGCTTTAAGTCCCTGGTGAGCACAGACTAACCGAGGGTGAGACAGTCATACCAGCTTTAAGTCCCTGGTGAGCACAGACTAACCGAGGGTGAGACAGTCATACCAGCTTTATGTCCCTGGTGAGCACAGACTAACCGAGGGTGAGACAGTCATACCAGCTTTAAGTCCCTGGTGAGCACAGACTAACCGAGGGTGAGACAGTCATAGCAGCTTTAAGTCCCTGGTGAACACAGACTAACCGAGGGTGAGACAGTCGTACCAGCTTTAAGTCCCTGGTGAGCACAGACTAACCGAGGGCGAGACAGTCGTACCAGCTTTAAGTCCCTGGTGAGCACAGACTAACGAGGGTGAGACAGTCATACCAGCTTTAAGTCCCTGGTGAGCACAGACTAACCGAGGGTGAGACAGTCATACCAGCTTTAAGTCCCTGGTGAGCACAGACTAACCGAGGGCGAGACAGTCATACCAGCTTTAAGTCCCTGGTGAGCACAGACTAACCGAGGGTGAGACAGTCATACCAGCTTTAAGTCCCTGGTGAGCACAGACTAACCGAGGGCGAGACAGTCATACCAGCTTTAAGTCCCTGGTGAGCACAGATTAATGGTGGGTGAGACAGTCATACCAGCCTTTAGACATCTACAAGACGCTATCCTCCTTGCTCCACTGCGCCGCTCGATGGTTTATGCATGCGTTTCCGTACGTCTCGCTGAAACCTCGTTGACCCATCAAAGCCGACACCTCCAACACGTCCGGTCTGTGCGACAACGGGCCGGGCCTGCACTACATCTTCAATGGTGGGTGGTTTTAAACGGCCATTAAGGGACTGGTAATGTAAGCCGTGTTATGAGAGTGACTTTGGCCGAGGAAATTGCTTTGTCTTTGACTGGCGAGCAGGAGAGGATTAGCATGAGGTCAGCTGACAGTGAAAAGGTGGAACAAGAAAAAGATGAGATTGATACGCCAACATGGTGCCGTTTTATTGTTATCCGTGGGAGGCAAATGGGGAAATTATATCTTACAATGTCAGCACAGGGTGACTGAATCCCCAGGATCCCGTGAGCTAATTTAATCCAATGCTATTTTAGCACTGTATCCCTTCTACCGAAGAGAAGATTAGCAGGTAGCGCTAACGCTTTAAACCGTTAAAAGACACCGTTGTAAAATGATACCGCTCCTCTCGCACTCCTCCGCCATTTTGTAGAGTCATCAACCGCTTCTTATAGCCCATAATACCGTCCCTCTCCTCCGTGAAGAGTCTCGCTGGCAGCATCGTTGCGACGCTGACTCGCCTACGTTTGGGTCGTTGCTATTTGTCTGGAGCGTTGAGGAGCGGCTATGTGCTCACGTATGCTCGCACCTCCGCCGCCAGCACAGCCAAGGCGCGCCAGAAATAGCTAAACAGCCGACTCATTTGTGTTCGCTCCGGAGTGTTTTTTGCGTTGGGAATGCGCTCACAGTTCGCAGTCCAACTTCTAACGGAAAGCGATAATTATGTCCGTCGGTCGGCTTCGCTTCTCTTCACGTTCAGATGCCAAATCACAGATTCCTCATTAAGAAAGCCTCAACTGAAAGGTCCCCTACTGCGCAAATATCAAATGCTAATGGAATGACGGGCAGTAAAATTGGAGTGCAATTTATTATCCTACTGTGTAAGAAAGAGAGAGACCTTAGAGGCATGCAGGTGTGCCGCCCACGTGATTAGTTTTAGGATTGAGTTTCCGAACAGAGATATGATAATATCTGATAATAGTTTGAACAGAGATATTGCTCAGTGATAGGTTGCTGTCCACACAAAATGAGGAGTGCTGGCAAATATAGAGTTGAGGGAAGGAACGATTGTGTCAGAGTATATTTATTGAACAGTGTGCCACACTCCCCCTGTACTCTTCCTGTAACTTTCTGAACACACGAGAAGATCCTGTTGATGACATACAAGCTCTGCATGACCTCGGCCTTGGGACACTTCTGATCTCCGTGCTATTCATTCCACTTCTAGACCGCTGCCTCAAAATCTCTGCCTTTTATCCTTCGCTCAGCTCCAAACGCAGGTCAGAAGGTGACCGCGCCTCGCTGTGATAGCCACACCCCTCCGGAAACATGCACCCTCACCTCAGATCAGATTGGCTCATTCTTTGGACCTCGGTGGTTTTGAAGGGCTTCTAAAACCACCTCCATCGGCGAGTCTGTCTTATTTTCTGGTTACTATCTATACTATACTGTATACTGTATATACAGTATACTGTATATACCTTATATAGAATTTGGAAATTCTTTTCACTCTGGAAAAGTTCTATGGAGTGTGCGTGTGTGTGTGTGTGTGTGTGTGTGTGTGTGTGTGCATATTGTATGTTCTTGGTGTTGGTTAAGCGCTCAGCTATTTTATCCCAGCTATTATGCAGGCTACCTAGCAATTACAAAACTTGTTCTATTAGCCTTGCAATTATGAATACTTGAAAACTGTTCTATTCTTATCTTTATGTACCACAGCGATATATTGCTGTCTCTTTCGACAAGTCCTATCCAAAGCCTGCTTTGGATAAAAGCATCTGCCAAATGCCCCTGAATGTAAATGTTAATGTGATGTAAATGCACATGTTCTTAACCCTGCCATGCATGTCGACATTGCATGTTCATATCGTGTGATTTTGGTAGGTATGCACGGTATTACTATAGTGAAGGTCAGATTCTCGGGAGCAAAAAAAATGTCAATTAATTAAGTGAGAGATTGGCGGTTTACTACTCCCCCTAATTGCTTTTTGACAGCTCTGCAGAGTTAGCAGAAAAGAAATGAAACTGGAGGTGTAGATCCTGTGTGGCTGTGTAAACGCTTCACTACTGGACCTGAAAAATGTCCCGTAGATATTACCCCTGTGAGTGGGAAACGCATTATTAATTCAGGGCCGTGACGTGTGGACGTATTTGTGGGGACAATATGTCAATCAGCCGCATGCCTCATTAGAACAACAAATATTCACAGTAATCAATTCGAATCTACGTAACCCATTGGGTGAGTAAGTAACACATTGATACTGTCGTCCTACGATGCCGTCCCTGCCTTGTAAAGACCAATTTGAACCACTGATAGTTGACCGTTCAGACAGTGATCACTTGTCGTAAGTCAAGCAGCATTCACCCCCCACCCCCCCAGCCGAGAGTAAAAGAATCCAGCATCCTGCCAAGATCTAGATTTCTTACCTTTACTGAGCCTGGGCCGATGTACAGGTGTAATTGGTAAATGGATTGCATTTATACAGCGCTTTTATCCAAAGCTCTTTACAGTTGCCTGACATTCACCCATTCATACACCGACGGCGGTGTCAACCATGCAAGGCAACAACCAACAGGTCAGGAGTGTCTTGCTCAGGGACACCTTGACAATTAGCGGATGGGGATCTAACCAGCTTACCTCCTGAGCTACTGCCGCCCTACAGGTGTCTTACCAGGTATTCGTTGGGCCAGAAGGTGCTGACGGCCAGCTCCACCTGGTGCCACTGTTTGCCGTGGGATCCCGAGGTGTTCCACACGGGACTCCCCAGCGGGCCTCCGTTGACGCGCACGTAGGCCCTCAGCGCCCCGGGACTGTGGCCGTCGCGGCTGTACAGGAAGTAGCTGAACTGGACGCAGTGGGTGTCATTCTCACTCAGTGTCTGCAGCAGCAGCTGGGCACGGTGCCCCGCGGCATGCTGGGAGGAGTTGACCAGCATGTAGGATCCTAAAGGGAAGACGGAGAGAGAGATAGGACGTCAGGGGTCAGCCACGGGTCAGCCAGGGGTCAGCCAGAGGTCAGCCAGGGGTCTGCAGCATCAAACAACAACATTGTGTGCGTGGCTTGTGTCTGTTCCTTGTTGTGTATTTCTATGTTTAACGTATTTCCTTTATAAAATAAATATCAATGAATTCATTATAAAAAAAAGGCTTCTTATAAAGAATCTCTTTTTACACACAAATGCCTGAAACGTATTAATAAATGCAGTGCAGCCCGTGAATACAATGCAAGACATCATATTACTCCTTCAGGAAGAAAAAAGGAGAGACTGGATTTTAATAACGGAGCTGATGAGATTTCTAGGAAGCGAGCCTGAGAGTCATAACAGCAACACAAACTGTTCTCAACCACTCGTAGGCGGGAGATTAAACACAGAGACAACAGGACGGCTCGACATCGCCGGCGCTGCGTGTGCAGACGGCTGATAATAGGAGTGGCGGTGTACTCGGTGGAAATCAAACATAATGAATCCGCGGCACCTCCGTGGAACCTGGTGTCGCCGGCTACGACTACCGACTACTGAGGCGTGTGACAGACGGAAAGGGAAAGAGACAACAGGCGGCACCGTGGTCGCTCTGCAAGGTGACATCGTCTGGAAACCCCAGCAGGCTCCTCTAATCAGAATAAAATAACCCTGTTACCCCCTCGCATTGCATCCGTCCTGCCTGGAGGCCGCGGCTAACGTGATTAGCACAGCGGCGCTGGGAGGCCTTCCGTGTACCCGCACAATCAGCCCGTTGTCCCAGCTCCCCAAGGTCTCCGTGTTCGGCTGCCGGGATGAAACGACCCAGAGAGACAGCGCCGCCGCGGCTGGCTGGCTTAGCGCGGCCGACACGTTGAGCGTTCGCGTCGCGCGCTCAGGACAGGAAATAGGAAACGTTCTGTTCAGGAAAACCACCTCGATCTAAATTGGATTGGATCCCGGAGACCCCGGGTGCTTTAACCACGGAGTGCTGATAAGAGGCTGGGTTACAGACCCCTGATTGGCTGTGGTTCCACACAAAATATTGAGCCTACATTCCAATCTACACCTTGTGATGTACAAAGCAGACCTAAACTAATGAGTCCTGAAAACCAATCAAGGATCTCTGATTAAGGAAAGAAAATGGGAAAGTCATCCAATAGTTCAATCCATCTTTAACCAAAAACTCATTTGGAATCCTTAAAACGGTAAAGTAAGAGGACAAGCGGTAAGGACATAGCGGCCCCACTCCCGTCAACAAACCCTGACCTGTGTGTGTGTGTGTGTGTGTGTGTGTATATATACCCTCCTCAGGAGACTCATAAACAAAATGGTGGTGCACAAATCCGTCATGAACATGTTTCTGTACTTTGTGCAGGTTAATAATAATATTAGTAATCGTATTATGATTATTATCATTATTATTATAATTTTTATTATGTAAAGCGGAGACAGATGTGTGCTGACGGGTGCACTTTAACCTTTATCAGGATTTCAAATGAAAGCTGGGTGAGTGATGCATGACAGGAAAATATCCATGAATGAAACATGGGGATGCAATGAGCTGTGAGGAGGGCTGAGCTCCGTGAAGGGTTTCCTGGACGGGATCTGATGTTTCCAGGAAACACCGAGTGTCTGCCAGTAGTCTGTGTGAGGTCGTGGATGTATATTCAAATTAGCTTTGCCGCATGTGATTTGTGTGTGGATTTGCATAATCGACATGGACATCGTATATATATATATATATATACATATGTATACGTGTCATGGGTGGACATTTCCATCGTCATGTCATATCACATGACCTGCTGCAGTCACATGACCTGCTGCAGTCACCTGGAGCCTATCACATGACCTGCTGCAGTCACATGACCTGCTGCAATCACCTGGAGCACTGCAGTCACATGACCTGCTGCAGTCACATGACCTGCTGCAGTCACATGACCTGCTGCAGTCACATGACCTGCTGCAGTCAACTGGAGCCCAGTCACATGACCTGCTGCAGTCACCTGGAGCCCAGTCACATGACCTGCTGGAGTCACATGAACTGCTGCAGTCACCTGGAGCCTAGTCACATGGCAGGCTGCAGTCACCTGCAGTCCACATGACCTGCTGCAGTCACATGACCTGCTGCAGTCACATGACCTGCTGCAGTCACATGACCTGCTGCAGTCACATGACCTGCTGCAGTCACATGACCTGCTGCAGTCACCTGGAGCCTAGTCACATGGCAGGCTGCAGTCACATGACCTGCTGCAGTCACATGACCTGCTGCAGTCACATGACCTGCTGCAGTCACATGACCTGCTGCAGTCACATGACCTGCTGCAGTCACATTGAGGAGCAGATAACAGGATGACTTCTCTGAACACACAGTAGCCATAAGAGTGTCTAGCATTGCTCCTCGTGTCATCTCAGCCAGAGCCTGTCACTCAATATTATGCTGGAGATTAGCATTCCCACTACAGCTAAGAGTTAGCATTACAACCTCTCTGATTCTGACAATTCTGGGCAGGTGGTTTGATGTCGTTTGATGCATGATTTTGTATAACGGATATTAAAATTGGGACTTTTTATATTAATAGACAGCAAAACCAATCATATTTTCAGCGGATGAATTATATCATCCGCTACTACAATCCCTCCCCTTTTAACATTTCCAGTTTACATCTTATGAATGTGCTGCCACCTCCATTTGAATATAATTCCATGTGAAAATACAATTTAAATAAATTAAATGATTAAATTAAACCTACCATCTGTAATATCTGTGCCACACAGAGGTTATGCATCGAGGACATTGCGGCCAACACGTTATGACACATTAACATATTGATATTTGCTTATTTCGTTCGTCGTCCACATCGGTCAGGTGAGCCGTCAGGGTCTCAGATCAAACATAATCATATCATCATATAATCATACTTTGGATGCAGACACTTTTTCCCTCTTATGATGATCTGCTCTTAAAGTCAGTTTGTTTTACGGATCAAGTCATTCATTGTATTTCTAGAAATTAACAGATGTTGTTGAATCAATTCAGTAAATTCATATCCATCATTTCGATATCAACATGTATTGTTGTCCGGACAGGTGAGGGAACGCACTGGCGATGAGAGATACGAACGGGTGTCATAAATAACCGTTGCAATGGGAAAACGTGTCGTGTTTTCAGTCAAGTTACCGATGTGTTTTTGGTAAGGTGACTGAAACCAAAACAACCGCGTTAGATAATTGTGAGTGTGTGTAAATTTGAATTAGCATGACCTCAAGCTAGCTAACCTTGTGTTAAATTAAATCAGTATTCATCATGTACTCGTGCTGGGCTTTGTAATTAAAACGAATGAATTTCATACAACACGTGTTTCAAGTCTAAGCTTAATAATACAGATATAGAAATATGTCAGTGGGACTGCTGATTTGTTACCGTTTTATTTGGTACTTTTGTTTTATTGGACATATATTTGTGAGGCATGGAATAAAAACAAATCAACCTTTTTAAAGACTACAATTTTCTGCAGCAGTTCAAGAGAAAAATTGGTGAGTTCCTTGAGGCGATCGTAAAAACTGAAGGTTTCAACGGAGATCTAACTTCAACGTTCATCTTACCCTTGTAAAACATGTGCTTTACTGTCACTCTCTCAAGCCAAGGTTTTTATGAGATTACAAAGACACAGCAGTCTCAAGTGCTACATTACATATGACATACCACCACCACCACCACACACCACTGCCTCATCACCTTCCATGAATTATGATTCAAAGGGTGGGGGTGGGGGGATCTGATAAGACCTCACTGCTCCTCCCAAGGGCACGCTTACATCCATAACAAGATTAAGAATGATCCAGCGCACCATAATTCATAGGCGGCCGGCCGGACCGGGCCCCGGTCACCGGCTGCCGTCACGCCATCTGAGACAAGCCACGAGCGAGCGGCTCCAGAGATAAATGGAGCGCACCGACGGAGGCTGCTGTGTACCGGAGGAGGATAATAGTACAGGTGAAGGATTTACAGAGACACAGAGAATATTGTTAAAGGAAATTGTCAATCAAAGGCAGTAATTGAAAAGAATGGACGATGTCGGAATAGCAAGCTAGCGCTAGCTCTCGCTCTATCTCCCTCTCTCTCTCTCTCTCTCTCTCTCTCTCTCTCTCTCTCTCACTAGCCAAGTGTACTTGTACTGGACAAGAAACACAAATTTATTATTTGCTTCGGATTCCTTTTTTTTCAAGGCGATGTTTTCAAGAGAAAAGGGAAATATGTGAAATGGAAAAAGGAACTAAAGTAAAGGCCCACCGTGTACAGTAGAGGCCCACCCTCTAGAGTAGAGCCCCAGAGAGAGTAGAGGCCCACCCTCTAGAGTAGAGCCCCAGAGAGAGTAGAGGCCCACCCTCTAGAGTAGAGCCCCAGAGAGAGTAGAGGCCCACCCTCTAGAGTAGAGCCCCAGAGAGAGTAGAGGCCCACCCTCTAGAGTAGAGCCCCAGAGAGAGTAGAGGCCCACCCTCTAGAGTAGAGCCCCAGAGAGAGTAGAGGCCCACCCTCTAGAGTAGAGCCCCAGAGAGAGTAGAGCACCACCCTCTAGAGTAGAGCCCCAGAGAGAGTAGAGCACCACCCTCTAGAGTAGAGCCCCAGAGAGAGTAGAGGCCCACCCTCTAGAGTAGAGCCCCAGAGAGAGTAGAGGCCCACCCTGCACCAGCTAACCAATCTCTAAATGTGTGGCATTTACCCATGAGTTCCTTGGGGAGCTGTTAATGTCAGAGAGTGGGGGGTGTTGAGCAAGGAAGAGCTGGTGCTCGCCACTAATGTAAATGGTACTGAATCATAAAAAAAAAATTCTTACATTTAACGCCACGGGTTGTATTCAAAATTTTTAACTAAGAACGCTAAACATGAATAAATGTCGAGGCATAGCTGTGTCTACCCTACAAACTTCAGGCCGTCGTGAATGATTTTGTCCACAAAGTAAGGCACCAGCTCCACAGGGGTTCAGGATAAGAACGACGCAGGAAACAGTTGGGAACGTTTAGTTGGTTATTACGTACAGTATATCTTCAGAATATAAACCGTGACATAACTCAGCTGAAGACATAAGCAGATCGCGACCATATTGCAGTGGTGTCCTACTCAGTGAAGCTTTACTAATTTAAGTCATAAAGAGCCATCTTATCTCCCAACTTCATGAAGGAGGCAGTTGTTCCCAAGAGTTACTTTTTGAAACACAATAAAGGAGAAGGAAAACGGAAGCTTATCTAGAAATATAATTATAAAATATAATATAATTCGTTTGGATTTTGGATTTTAGTTTCACCACCTGTCGCCTAACCCATTACATTTACATTAACATTTCCATATCCCATAACCCATAACCCATAACCATAACCATAACCAAACTATAACCCTTCTCTGATGTTTGGTCGACATTCCCTCCTGTACATCCTGGAGTCAGGATGGCCGCATTCGGAACCAGTAGAGACCAGTAGGAACCAGTAGGGACCAGTAGGGACCAGTAGAAACAAGTAGGGACCAGTAAGGAACCAGTAGGGACCAGTAGGGACCAGTAGAAACAAGTAGGGACCAGTAAGGAACCAGTAGGGACCAGTAGGGACCAGTAGAAACAAGTAGGGACCAGTAGGAACCAGTAGGGACCAGTAGGGACCAGTAGAAACAAGTAGGGACCAGTAAGGAACCAGTAGGGACCAGGAGGAACCAGTCGGAAACAGCATGGAATCCCATCACCATGCAGCACAGACTTCACATTTGTTTTGTGTCATGTAGATCCACTGTTGTGAGCAAATAAACCTTTCATCCTGATGACTGATGCTGTCCTCACTCTGATCACTGCTACTACAGAGTCCGTGGCAGCACAGGGAGGGAACACAATTCAAACTCTCAGGGTTGCAGAGTGGACTGGAGGAGAGGCGACCGACGTTGCAGCGATCGACGGAGCAGTCGGCCCGGCGGGGGACCGACTCCCCTCCTGCACTGTGGAGCCTGAGCTCATCTTCATGCTGCTCACACGCCCGCCATCCTCCCCTCGCTCTCTTCTCTCTCCCCACCCTCCATTCGCTGATCTCCTCTTCTCTCCCCACCCTCCTATTCCCTTCTCTCTCCCGTCCCGCTCTCTCTCTCTCCTCTCCCCGCCTTCCATTCCCGCCTTCCTCATATCTCTCTCCCTCTCTCCCACCTCCATCCCCATCTCTCTCCTCTCTCCCTCTCTCCCACCCTCCCATCCACCTCTCTCTCCGTTCTCTCTCCCGCACCTCCATCCACCTCTCTCTTCCGTCTCTCTCTCCGCCCCTCCTATCCACCTCTCTTCTCCGTCTCTCTCCTGCCCACCCTTCATCCCCCTCTCTTCCGCTCTCTCCTCCCCCTCTCTCCACACCCTCCATTCTTCCATCCCGCCACTCTCTCTCGGTCACCCCTCCCTCTCTCTCTTCCCCTCTCTCCCACCCTGCATCCCCCCCTCTCTCTCTGTCTCTCTATCTCTCTCTCCCTCTCTTTCTGTCAAGTCTCTCCACTCCGCGTCTCTCCCTCTCGTGCGCAGTCTCTTGCTCATCAGTGAATATTCCTATTAAAACTGTTTGACCTGAATAACTCTGCCGTTTCTTTTAATTAACAGACTAATTTCAAATCACATCTGCGCTGTCATTTATCTCCGAGCCGCAGCGATGGGAACGCCGTGATGTACAAACCATTACTCCTTCGGGTGCCATTCACCCAATCCTGAGCGGACGCATCGACATGAGCACACACACACACACGACATACGACACACACACACACACACACACACACACACACACACACACACCACACACACACACACACACACACACACACACACACACACACACACACACACACACACACACACACACCGCCATCTTCACGCGTTCACCCGCTGTGCAAAATGGCCGGCCACGAGACGGCAGAATGAAAATAATTGAATTAGGCCGCGTGGCGCCTGCAGGCCCCCCGCGACATTTCGAACAACTCATCATCATCGTCCGTTTGGAGCTCCGCCTCCTCGTCCAGGCAGGTGTCGGACTGGACCGCCTCCGGGACTTTATCGCCCAGAGGAGAGGAGAGGAGAGGAGGGGAGGGGAGGGAGGGGAGGGGAGGGGAGGGGAGGAGGAGGGGAGAGGAAAGGAAAGGAAAGGAAAGGAAAGGAAAGGAAAGGAGAGGAGAGGAGAGGAGAGGAGAGGAGAGGAGAGGAGAGGAGGGGAGAGGAGAGGAGGGGAGAGGAGAGGGAAGGGCCTTCAGACTCCCCCCCACCCCCGAGGCTGGAGAGAGACGGGTTTCTGGTGTTTTACGAACGGGATAATAAATGACATACAAGCGGTGCAAAGCTACGCCGCTTAAGATAAGCCCACGTCAAGCAAGCTTTGCCAGCGAGAGAGCGAGAGAGAGAGAGAGTGTGTGATAGCGTGAGAGAGGGAGAAGGATGCTCTTCCTCCACAGTTTGACCTTTCCAAGCCTCCTGTGGGTTATTGTGGGGGGGGGGGGGTATGAGTGGACACAGGAGAGAAATAGAAGGCAAGTCATCTCTTCTCTTTGTGTCCACGCCGCGGTCGTGGGGCGATCGCGGCTGTGTCTGACCTCCTCCCTGCTCTGCAACTCCAAGGACTCAGCAGCGGTGCGCCTCAGGAGCCCAGAGCAGCAGCAAGAGGAGGTCAGAGGAAAGCTCTGGTCCTCTATAGGTGATGATGATGATGACGGTCGTGGGCCTTCCACACCAACAAAGAACCGTGATTGTGGTGCAAAAAATAAAGTCGACTCCACGGGGTTCCGCGTTATTGGATTCACGGGTCAATCGTCAACATAAAGCATGTGAACACTCTATATGCTCTATAGCTATAGCTCTATATTGTCAAAGTCAACGTGTTCTGTTGTCACATGTTCTTCACAACACAGGGCCATTCTGAACAGTGAGGTTCTTGTGGCAAGGCAGGCAACAGTGGGCAAAAAAAAGTAGGTACAAAAGATAAAATAGCAAGAAGAGAAATTGTTATTTTTTATTTTAATTGGTATATATATAGGCCTATTCTATATATTATCTCTATGTACTCTATATACTATCTATATTATCTTTATACAATATTCTAAATACTATCTCTACATATTGTCTCTATATGCTCTATATATTATCTGTAATCTGTATATTATATCTGTATCCTCTAGCTCTATACTCTAGTTAGACTGTCCATGGATCTGTCTAGACACCCTTGAAGAACTGTCAGAATGAAAACCCCTTCTCCAGTTTCCCCACAGCAGGAGCGTGCACCACTAAACGCGCACCTCGATGTAAACAATAAGACATTCATGGTTGTGTGTGTGTGTGTGTGTGTTTGTGTTTCTCCGTGACATGTCTCTGTATATTTTGTCCTGAACCTTGACCTGTGCTGACTGCACCGGTCCTGTCTAGGCCGGTGGAATATAAGAGGATGAATAAAACATTTGCACTTTAAGGTGGAGGGTTTGTGCGGACGGACGCCAGCGTAGGGAACCCCCCACGACTTATACCCAGGTTTTAGTCGTGTCCCTCGAGTGACACCCTCGAGTGAGATCAAACCGGATGTTCATTAGCACCTTAGATCAGACCGAGCTCATTACCACGTCACCCCAGCCTCATCATAACACAGGAAGTAGTTTTGCCGTGACAGGAAGTTCAGACGCTGGTCCCATGAGGAATTAGTTAGCATAACTTTTCTCAGGGTTTTGCTGAGTACTTATTCCAGGGATACGGGAATTAGTGCCCTGTCTGTCACACTCCACGCCCTTGAAATATATTTGGAGTCGCGATAGAGCTGTTGATATATAGATATATTATATAGATCTAGATCTACAGATATACAATATATTAAAGATATATACAGTATATATAAAATATCAAATATATATAAAAAGTAAATATAAAATATATCTATCTGTAGATCTATTCAAACCCACCAGTAGTTTAATTGATGGCTTCAGGCAGATTTTCCAGTGTAGAGGAATCAATAGATAAATCAATAGATTAATCGGTAGATAAATCAGCAGAATAAATCATCCAACACAACACGCTCCTCGCTATCAGCTGCCCCACTTTCTCAGCCGGGAACGCACACATACACACACACACACACACACGAACACGGCCGCGCACACACACATGCACACGCACACGCACACGCACACACACACACACACACACACACACACACACACACACACACACACACACAGCCACAGCCTGAGGAATGTGTCAGAACAGGGACGTTAGATTTAAAAGTTTCATTATTATGCTCGTTTTAAAGAATCTGTGTGCCATCAGTACCCCACCTCACCCCATCTCACCCAGAAACACAGGCCTCACCCGGAACCACAGGCCTCACCCTACCTCACCCCACCTCACCCCAACTGACCCCTCCTCACCCAGAAACACAGGCCTCACCATACCTCACCCCAACTCACCCGGAACCACAGGCCTCACCCTACCTCACCCCAATTCACCCGGAACCACAGGCCTCACCCCACCTCACCCAGAACCACAGGCCTCACCCCACCTCACCCAGAACCACAGGTCTCACCCCACCTCACCCGGAACCACAGGTCTCACCCTACCTCACCCAGAACCACAGGCCTCACCCCACCTTACCCAGAACCACAGGTCTTACCCCACCTCACCCGGAACCACAGGTCTCACCCCACCTCACCCAGAACCACAGGCCTCACCCCACCTCACCCGGAACCACAGGCCTCACCCCACCTCACCCAGAACCACAGGTCTCACCCCACCTCACCCGGAACCACAGGCCTCACCCCACCTCACCCAGAACCACAGGGCTCACCCCACCTCACCCTACCTCACTTCACCCCACCCCACCCCACCTCACCTCACCCAGAACCACAGGTCACTCTCATCGTCCATTGAAACGCATCGGACAATGGACGGACACGTGTCTGGTGTGTGTGTGTGTGTGTGTGTGTGTGACCTTCACCAACACCTCCAAACCCCATTTAATGATCCACTCTCTTTTCTTTTTAATTTCTTCTTTGCTCTAGTTGAGACCAAGTAGACCAAGGTGACGATTCAATATTGAAAACAAGGTTATGTTTTATTTTATTTTATCATTCGGTTATCACGTTGCCATATGAAGACATCGTCCTGCCGGGATGTTCTCATAGAATAAAGATCATTTGATCTACAATCGAAAGGTATGATATTTCATACCTTTCTTGTTAATAATAGTGTTAGCCTACTCTCAGTTGTGAAGTGTTATTTAGTTAATAAAGTCTAGTCTAGTTCATTAATGCTACTTTAATTAATCGTCTAGTCTAAACGTTATTATCGTTAATAAAGTCTAGTCAAATTAGTTAAGTCTAGTCTTGTTAATAAAGTCTACTTTAGTTAATAGGAGTCTAATCTAGTGAATAAAGTCTGGTCTAGTTAATAAAGTCTAGTCTAGTTAATAGAGGTACCTTCTGTGAAGCTGAAAGCTGTGTAGGAATATAAACACGCTGGAGTATTTGTCACAGCTGAAGCGTTTCCCAGAGCGTTGCAGTAAATGTGTTGGGATGTTTTTCTCCTGTCTGTGTTTTTGTTGGCGCTCCCATCGATCTGCAGCGCTCCCGCCTGCAAGCACGCCAAATTATTTCTGTCTCATTCTGCAGCACGCGTCCCAGACACTCCGGTCCTGACACCGGGGGATTCTGGGAGGGATAAGGGATTGTGCATCGAGGCGCGCCGGGCCGGTGTGGAGGACGTCTGCCGGACTCTGGCCCTCCTCGCCGGACCCTGGAGACTCTGCTCCTTAATACATTGGAAAGTAATTAAAAGAGGCAGAAGCAGAATGATTCCCACCTCCCGTCGTTCACTCATCCCCGGCTCGCTTGGACACTCACTCTGTCTCGCCTTCTCTCTCGCTCACACTCTCCCTCCTGTCCGTCTTTTGTCCTCCCCCTGTCTCTCTCTCCTTTATTAACGGTGGTCACAGACAAGGGACCATCCAGTCCTTTATGGGACCGCATGCTAGTAGCCACTAACTTGTCGGCTAACCGCATGCCAATAGCCACTGGCGTGTCGGCTAACCGCATGCTAGTACCCACTAGCGTGCCCGCTAACCGCATGCTAGTAGCCACGAGTGTGCCTGCTAATCGCATGCTAGGAGCCACTAGCGTGTTGGCTACCCACATGCTAGTACCCACTAGCGTGCCCGCTAACCGCATGCTAGTACCCACTAGCGTGCCCGCTAACCGCATGCTAGTAGTCACTAGCGTGCCCGCTAACCACATGCTAGTACCCACTAGCGCACCCGCTAACCGCATGCTAGTACCCACTAGCGCACCGCTAACCGCATGCTAGTAGCCAATAGCGTGCCCGCTAACCGCATGCTAGGAGCCACTAGCGTGTCGGCTAACCGCATGCTAATAGCACTAGCGTGTCAGCTAACCACATGCTAGTACCCACTAGCACGCCCGCTAACCGCATGCTAGTAGCCACTAGCGTGCCCGCTAAACGCATGCTAGGAGCCACTAGTGTGTCGGCTAACCGCATGCTAATAGCACTAGCGTGTCAGCTAACCGCATGCTAGTAGCCGTCCATGACACAGCGTCTGATGCAGCCGAGTAAGAACTTATTCACTTATTATCTCGAGTGTAATTTATTATTTTGTGTTTATATGATTAACGGGTAAACGTTAAGCAGAGTGTGTAGAAACATTAGCGCTGATATTCACACTGCATCACCCGCAGATCTGCGGCCACAAAGCCTTCATGTTCTGTTGAGGTTTACAGTAAAAACCACCGCAGCACAATCAATACGTCCACACCGCCCGGCTCCTCCTCACTCCTCACATCCTTCGTCAACCGATAATCAACTCGTACTCCTCCTCATCTCCGGGCTCTTTGTCTGTCAGAGCGTTTCTTAAACAGGATCAGAGGCGGACTCCTGCCAGACCATTAGCAGCATGGAGAGTCCAGCTGCCCCCCCCTGCCCAGACTTCAAACCCCAGACCAGATCAGACCCCAGACCAGACCCCAGACAGGACCCCAGACAGGACCCCAGACCAGACTAGACCCCAGACCTCAAACCCCAGACCAGACATCAGACCCCAGACTAGACCGGACAGGACCCGACCCCAGACCAGACCGTATAGGACCAGACCCCAGACCAGACCGGACAGGACCAGATGCCAGACCAGACCAGACCAGACCAGATCCCAGACCAGACCAGACCAGATGGATGGAGAATGACTGCGTCAACCTGCTGGTCTACAGAGACCGGCTCCACCAAAGTCCACATCTTATTTCACATTTCATAGTTTTGTTGTTGTTTGTCCTATCTATATATATATAAATAGCATATACAGTATATGGAGGCCACATATGGAGTTGGGCTTTCCTCAAAAGCTGAACTGAGCTCATGGGAAACTAAGAATTTATTTCTAACCAATCTTTTATAGCCACACTCGAACGGCCAGAGCATGCTGCCGGAGTGGTCTAAACAACAAAAGAAACTGTTTCCCAAAAGAGAGACTACAGCCTATTGGACCAGAGATCTTTAACCTCTCCTGTTATTATATAATCATCACATTATTCAAATAGCATCCATATTAATATCATGAATGTATTTTGTATTGTCCTCATCTGCTGCTTACAGATTCGTTTCCCAACTGTTTGTGGGGAGGTTAGGCAACCTGGAGTCCATTAGACACGTTGCTAATCACCACAACATAGCTTAGCAACATATCTTAACATAGCTTTGTTTAGTGTGTGTGTGTGTGTGTGTGTGCGTGTGTGTGTGTGCGTGTGTGTGTGTGAGAGAGAAAACATTACATATTGCAATGCAAGAATGTCAGGTCTAGTAAAATAACCCAGCTACCATTAACAGCCTTATCTGCACAACATGGAACACACATTACACCCACCTAACACGCCACGGCACGCACGCACGCACGCAGCGCACGCACGCCGCACGCACACACGCACACACGCACGCACGCACACACACACACACACACACACACACACACACACACACACACACACACACACACACACACACACACACACACACACACACACACACACACACACACAACCTTACACCAACATTGCACACTTTCCAATGTGGGGTACTAATTTGAAGTCATTCATTGTCTCATTGGTTTTGTTCTGTTTCTCCCAGTGTTGTGGGAAGGTAAGAGCCACTTAGTCGTGGAAACAGGATTAATCTAGTCCTGTTTTTAATTAAATATCTGGCTGGTTTGGCTAATAAATCTTCGATTTATCTGGGCCCCTCCCATCGAAGCAGGAGATACTGAGGACACAGCCTTGGTGGAACCTTGTTTCAGTTAGAGGCTGTTGCGGCTACGCGGGCTACGCTAGGAGGCTATGTTGGAGGCTATGTTAAGAGGACACGTTAGAGGCTGTGTTAGAGGCTATGTTAGAGGCTACGTTAGAGGCTGTGTTAGAGGCTATGTTAGAGGCTATGTTAGAGGATACGTTAGAGGCTATGCTAGAGGCTATGTTAAGAGAATACGTTAGAGGCCATGTTAGAGGCTATGTTAGAGGCTATGTTAAGAGGATACGTTAGAGGCTATGTTAGAGGCTATGTTAAGAGGATACGTTAGAGGCTATGTTAGAGGCCATGTTAGAGGCTACGCTAGAGGCTATGTTCGAGGCTATGTTAGAGGGTACGCTAGAGGCTATGTTAAAGGCTACGCTAGAGGCTACGTTCGAGGCTATGTTAGAGGGTACGCTAGAGGCTATGTTAAAGGCTACGCTAGAGGCTACGTTCGAGGCTATGTTCGAGGCTATGTTAGAGGCTACACTAGAGGCTATGTTAAAGGCTACGCTAGAGGCTATGTTAAAGGCTATGCTAGAGGCTCGGCTCGAGGCTGTGTTCCCAGTAATCAAGTTTAAAGAAATGTAGCCAAAATATCTGCTTGACATTGCTGCTAGCCTAACTCAATTGCACAGAAAGGACGTTTTATTCTGATTGTTCGGCACAATTACATTACCGCCTAATAGCCGAAAGCGCTACGTTAACGCATTATACAAAAAATAAATGAAGAAGAATATTCCTTATCTCATCCACAACCACCTTAACTGAAGTGACTTTTTAGATAAACACACACACACGGGTAGGTACACACTCACACACGGGTAGGTACACACTCACACACCGGGTAGGTACACACTCACACACCGGGTAGGTACACACTCACACACCGGGTAGGTACACACTCACACACCGGGTAGGTACACACTCACACACCGGGTAGGTACACACTCACACACAGGGTAGGTACACACTCACACACACACACATATAGGGTAGGTACACACTCACACACCGGTAGATACATACACACACAGTAGCCAACTAGCGTCGCTAACCGCATGCTAGTACCCACTAGCGTGCCCGCTAACCGCATGCTAGTAGTCCACTAGCGTGCCCGCTAACCGCATGCTAGTACCCACTAGCGCACCGCTAACCGCATGCTAGTAGC